>CATNWA010006878.1:0-11046 GCA_951230385.1 Staurois parvus
TCAACCGCTGTAGGGAGTGAATGTCCCGAACTGTCAGAAATAGACTATTTAGACAGTTCTGGGACATTCCCCTCCATACAGGGGTTGAAACCGCTTTTTAGGGAAAAGTGAAGTCCACAACTGTCAGAAATAGACTATTTATGCAGTTCTGGGACTTCCCCTCCATACAGGGGTTGAAACATGTAATTTTTTTCCATAAATGGATCCATTTAGGGGAAAAAACAAAAGATACAATTTTTTAAACCCCTGTATGGAGTGAATGTCCCAGAACTGTCAAAATAGACTTTTTAAATGACAGTTGTGGGGGACTTTCCCCTCCATACAGCGGTTTCAACCGCTGTAGGGAGAAAAATGCCCCACAATTGCAAAAAAATTTGACTTTTTATGAAGTTCGGAATTCCCTCCATACGCGGTTTAAAAACCGCTGTATGGAGTGAAGTACGAACTTCAAAAATAGACAGAAATGTCACGAACTGTCCTTTTCTATCCTTCTCCTTTTTCTCACCTTCTTCTCACCCCTTTCTTCTCATCCTTCCCTTCTTCTCTCCTTTCCCCTTCTCCTTTTCCCATCCTTCTCCTTTCCTTCTTTATCCTTCTCCTTCTCCTCCTTCTCCTTCCCTTCTTCTCCTTCTCCTTCTTTCTCCTTCCCCTTCTTTAAACCTTCTCCTTTCCTTCCCTTCCTCATCTCCAAGGGCTTTAAAATTTAAAAGGTAAGGTTCTGCATAATTTAAAAGGGCCTTTGAACCCTGAAACCCTTTTTATAAGTTAATTTCATGCGAATTAATTTGACGAAAAAAATTTTTTCCCTGGAATTGCCGAATCCCCGAATCGAATTTTTGAAAAATTCGCTATCTCTAAAAATAAACAAAAAACCCACAAATGCTAAAAAACATTAAAATAAATTTTCATACATCCAGCCAAAGGGAGACCCTTTTTTGGGCACAGCACGGCGCCTTCTGATGGATGAAGGTAAAAAGTGAAGTAATTTAGCTACTGGGGGGCACAAAAAGCTCCCACACCGTACCCTTTAATTCCCTAAAGAGCAGGAAAACAGTTTTTGGGGTGTATGGTATGGGCTAGCCTACGGTAAGCACAACAGTTTTAAAATCTTACACAAATTACAGTTTTCCCCCTTCCCATAACGGGGCCTGTAGCACGTGCCTGATTTTCCTTCTGAGCAAAACACCTGGGGTTTTTGATTTTGTAGGTTTTTATTCAGCTCTCCAATGGAAAGTCACTTTTAAGTTTGTGGAGTCCTTCAAGGGATCATAACACCACTTGGGGCCCGCACAGAGACCCTAACTAACTAACTATGGCCGGACTCAGTCTCAAGGCGCCAAACTGAAATGGGTGCGTGCCTTTTACTTACCGACCCAGATCTGCTTTTCATCCGCGGGGTGACTCTGAAAGAACAAATGTTCTCCAACAAGCAAACTCTCGTGTATATGTTCTTAGTTTTCTTTTTTCTCATCCATTCCTGGCGCAATCTCATCAGCTTCCTGGCAGCAACTCATCAGCTTCACTTGCTGCAGCTATGGTTAGGAGGGATGCTCTAAACCCCGGGATATCAGTTCTCAGCTCCAGGGCCCCCCCCTCATGCACCTTTCAATGGCTGCTGTCTCTTTTCCTGTTCCTCTCAATCGGGTTGTGTAAACCCCACCTCTTCGGTATATAAAACATCTTGCAGTCTGGAGGTTTTGTTTTTAGAAAAACAGTGCCATCTTGTGGCTAACTCAGAAATGTCAGTAAAACAATTAAATTTATCCACCGCAGTTTAAAAATGGAGCTGTTTCCCCACTCACCTGTTTCGAAAAATGAATTAAACAAAAAAAAGCTTTTAAAAGGGGTCGAAGGGGCAATAATTCAGTATTTCACCAAAAACCTCTAAAATAGGGGGAATTTTAAAAACTTTGGTTCACATTTGTAAATAAACCTTAATTTGCAACAGTTGCCCATGTTTAAAAAGAGACGCACGCCAGGAAATCTAGCCAACAATCCCGGGACTATCTGATCTTTATGGTGGGCTATTACTTGTTGGTACGCTTGAGTTGTTCTCTAAGCATATATAAGAGTTGACTTATATCTGCCATTGGTGTTGTTTGGTTGGAGAGAGAGTATGGGAATCCACTGCCTAGCATTAGTCTTTCTGCAAGCACAACGGTCTGGATGCCAATAATTTAATAGACCCAGGTTGAAATAATTCCTGCACCTAGCAAGTAGAGTTAATCGGATTTGAGTTTTTAGACTGTTGTTATTTCCAGAGAAATTGTTTGTCTAGAGCCACTGACCAATATCTGCGATTATTGTGGCTGTGCCCAAATCTAGATATGAATAAAAGTTCTCCTCTGTGCACATTACACTTTTTGCAGTTTAGGGGAGTCTCTTCTACTTCAATTAGAATAGTTTTTTCAGGGGTCCTAAAGGCTCATTAGAGTAATGAATTAATTGGGATAGCTGAGAGAGAGATGACTGGTACAGACTCTAATGCAGTGTCCCAAATGTCACCAGTAATTTTCACCACCTACGTCCGTGTCCCAAAGTGTTCTAACATTTCAAATTTTAACGTGATATTGCACTGTGGCTAGGAATTGCAAATATATTTGAGAGATCATTTCCATTTTTTAAGTATAGCTTTAGTGATATCTTTGATGAGCGTAGAATTTGATAATGTAAGATTAGAGAGGAGGGAATGCACTTGTCAAGGCGTATCTGACTCTTGAAGGTACTGATAAAATTGCCTGTGAACAAATACAAACCTCAGCTTGGAGTTCCACAAATGACTTTAGCGTCCCCCCTGAGTACAATTGTGCAATAAATTTTCACGCTATTCCCTCTCCAGTCTTGAAATCTCTCCAGCTTTCCAGCTCATGTATAGTTGGGGTGAGCCATATGGGGTACTAGGCAAGTACCCTAAACATAAAGAGAGGTTTTTAAGGTACACCATAATCTCCTTAGGAGGTCCACTGTGGGACATTGGGAAGGAAGGGCTAGTAGCACCTAGTAGTTTTCTAGTTGGGGGAGAGCTGAAAGGTCAGTGTTTGGAAGAGAGATTAAGCCAACAACAGGATTCCAATTATCCCACTCAGCTATGTGTTGAAATTGTGCCGCTAAGAAATGCATCCTATGGTAAGGAAACTGCTCAGCCCTTGGAGTCATTGTCATACTGCAAAGTGGATAACCTGATCCTGTCTTTTCCAGATCAGGGTTCTAAATTGAGTTTCTATATGGGGGAGTTATGAATTGTGTAAAGGACTTGTGGGGCTCACAACACCATTTTATCAAATTTACTCTCCCCCCACCACTGAGAGGGGATGGTTGCGCCAGCTGCTGCATTTCAACTTATGCTTTTGAAGTAGAGGCAAAAGATTCAGTTGTAGGTATTGTCCCGGGTCTGGTGTAACCACCACCTCTAAGTATTTGAAGGAGGTAACCACCTGTGTTTACTGGGTACAAGCAGGCTGGGGATGATCTACAGGATATACAAAGGCATCAGAACCGATTTATACTCCAGTTAATTTTAAATCCTGAGATAAACACTCCATATTTGTTTGATGAAGGACATAACAGCATTTAATGACCCAGAGTGTGTCTCCAGGTACAGGAAAGTAGAATATTGTATATTAATTATTATATTTATATAAATTTATAACTGTAGTAATCAATGCATTGAGTTTATTGTATGAGATTTCCAAATAAAACATACAGTATTTGACCTTTTTTTATAGAGCTACCTTTTTCCCATAGAAACAGATGGCTTTACTCTTGGCTAGCATTATTCAGACCAACTGTTTTGTATAGGAAGGTCATGCTGTTTAGCTTCAATGACAGGAAAGGAGCTACAGGAGACAAGATGCTGCAGGGGATGAACTGATTTTACAGCAATGTCAGCAGCTACACCCTGAATGCAGGTGTTTGAACTAAAGTAAGGAGGAATAGGACAAGGGGTAGAGGTTCCTTCCTCTGACATAATGTGCGGTTTTCTTTTTATCCTTAGACTCATGGCAGACTTTCAGGTTTAGTCCTCAACTTCGTTTCGTTTTTTTGTGCCCAGTGACAGCACATATAGCAATAAAACATGTTATGTCATGTCAAGAGTTTTAAACTAGGAATAAGCAAAAATAAAAGTTTTCATTTCATCAAAAGTCAGGAGATTTCATTAAAATTTCAACATTTTGAGGAAATGTCTTCATGTCAATGGGGAAGTAAAAATAACTGTGGATTCAAGGGAGCAATAAACTTTAAAAAGGTTTCTCACTGATAGTCCTTATCCAACTTGGGCTAATAAAAGTCCTCTTATTATTCCTCATTTTATATATATATATATATATATATTATATATATATATATATACTAACACACAACATATACATATATACACACACTCCTACACATATACATACACATACACTGCTCAAACAAATTCACAACCAAAAAGGAACACTTTTTTAATCATAGTATAGCATCAAGTCCATTAAACTCCTGGGATATTGATCTGGTCAATTAAGTAGCAGAGGGGGTTGTTAATCAGTTTCAGCTGCTTTGGTGTTAATGAAATTAACAGATGCTCTAGATGGGCAACGTTGAGGGCGACCCCCAAAACAGGAATGGTTTTACAGGTGGAGGCCACTGACATTTTTTTTCCTACTCATCCTTTCTGTCTGTTTTTCACTAGTTTTGCATTTGGCTAGGGTCAATGTCACTACTGGTAGCATGAGGCGATACCTGGACCCTACAGAGGTTGCACAGGCAGTCCAATTCCTCCAGGATGGCACATCAATATGTGCTATTGCCAGAAGGTTTGCAGTCTCGAGAGCATGGAGGAGATTCCAGGAGACAGGCAGTTACTCTAAGAGAGCTGGACAGGGGCCATAGAAGGTCCTTAACCCATCAGCAGGACTGTTATCTGCTCCTTTGTGCAAGAAGGAACAGGATGAGCACTGCCAGAGCCCTACAAAATGACCTCCAGCAGGCCACTGGTGTCTGACCAACCAAACAATCAGAAACAGACTTCATGAGGATGGCCTGAGAGCCCGACTTCCTCTAGTGGGCCCTGTGCTCACTGCCAAGCTTCATAGAGCTCAACTGGCATTTGCCATTGAACACCCAGAATTGGCAGGTCCGCCACTGGTGCCCTGTGCTTTTCACAGATGAGAGCAGGTTCACCCTGAGCACATGTGACAGATGTGAAAGGGTCTGGAGAAGCCATAGAAAATGTTATGCTGCCTGTAACATTGTTTCAGCATAACCTTTTTGGTGGTGGGTCAGGGGAGACATATCTATGGAGGGACTCACAGACCTCTACAGGCTAGATAATGGCACCTAGCTGCCATTAGGTATCGGGATGAAATCCTTGGACCCATTTTCAGACCCTAAACTGGTGTAGTGGGTCCTGGGTTCCTCCTGGTGCACGACAATTCCCGACCTCATGTGGTGAGAGTATGCAGGCAGTTCCTGGAGCACGGGTGTCAAACTGGTGGCCCTCCAGCTGTTGTCAAACTACAAGTCCCATGAGGTATAAGGTAAAATATACAGTAAGCGCTCATCAATAGTGGCAGCAGCTGAACATAAGGGATGTAACGCATATAAAAGTCCCACCAATTCAATATATATAAAAATGCAGCGCTTGAAAAAAAGTTGATGATAAAACACAAGTCCCAGTGAAAAAAGTGTCCGTATTTCATAGTGCAAGTGGTAAAGATTTACACGTAACCAGATAGCGTAAAAATATACGCATGTGTATATGTATCCTGTAGGAGTCCCCCCCTTCCTACTCAGGACACTCAGATCTCGGTCAAAATAAATAGCGGAAAATGGTAGACATCCTAGTACGGCTCTTGTGGTAAAAGAGTGGTCCAGCAGATCAGAAAACGATACCAATCAGAGTAAGCCTTCACAGGAGTTGACAAGGAGATCTTGAGGGGCTGTATAAAGTTGAGGAAGCTTCCTCACAGGGGACACAGGGAAGTACTCATAGTGTAGTAGGTAAAGGCTTTATTGTAAAAACATAGGTGCACTCAATAAACATAATATGTAAAGCCAGGGTATGTTTGTTGTGTATGTGTTTGTCTTCTAAAAAATGGATGAAACTCACACTGACCCCTTGTATTAAGATGGCCACCGGGCCTTCTCGTGGCACGGCGGCTTAGTGTCAACGGCGTCCTAGGTCCCACATGACAGCGTTTCGTGCGCAGCTGAGATGGCACTTACTTCAGTAAGAAGAGCGTGCGTGCTCGCACGAATAGCGCGTCAGTGGGGACCTAGGACGCGTTGACACTAAGCCGCCGGTGCCGAGACGAGAAGGCCCGGTGGCCATTCTTAATTACAAGGGGTCAGTGTTGGTTCATCCAATACCTGCCTATACCCTGTTTATTGTGCACCTATGTTTTTACAATAAAGCTTACCTACTACACTATGGAGTACTTCCCTGTGTCCCAGCTGTGAGGAGCTTCCTCAACTTTTACAGCCCCAAGCGGATCTCTTGTCAACTCCTGTGAAGGGCTTACTCTGATTGGTATCGTTTGATCTGCTGGAACCACTCTTTTACCACAAGAGGGCGTAGGATGTCTACCTTTTCCGGCTATTATTTGATTTGACCAGATCTGAGTGGAGACGGGGACTCTACAGGATACATATACACATGCGTAGATTTTTTATTTTTACGCTATCTGGTTAGTGTAAATCTGTACCACTTGCACTAGGAAATACGGAGCACTTTTTTCACTGGACTGTGTTTTATCATCACTTTTTTCAAGCGCTTGCATTTTTATATATACAAGTCCATGAGGCATTGCAAGATTGACTGTTACCAAGCCATGATACTCCAAAGGCCAGAAGCATAGATGGGACTTTGTAATGTTGCAAACTAGCTGGAGGGACCGCCTGTTTGACGTCCCCTGTAACCCTAGAGGATGCAGGAAATTGATTATCCACTGAATGGCCTCCGCGATGCTCGCCTGACCTAAATCCCGTAGAACGAGGCTCTGGAGTATTTATCAATGTTTCGGGTCCATCTGAACATTGCCAGGTTGCACTCGCTGACTGTCCCCAGGAGCGCAACTGCATGCCCTGGTCCCAGTTCTCGAAGGAAATACCAACCTAGGACAACATCCATCTGTCTCATGTAGGAGCAATGACCCGACAGATCTTTAGACTTGCAAAATAACAAGCACGTGTGGCCATACAAACTACTGCGAACACCCATTTTGTAGTGTGTTGGCAATATAAAAATTTCAGCAAAATTGGACTAGTCATGCGCAGCATCATTTTATTTCACTTTGATTGTTCAGTGGATAGTCTTTAGATTGAAATTCATGTCTTCTGGTAGGTAGGTGTGAGTGAATTATTCATTTCTATCAAAACGATGATGTCATGCCTTAACATTCCTAACACATTACCCCAAGCTCCATACTATGTCAGTGATAGATATCCTGCACATGATATTTATTTCCCTATTTGAAGATTCAGATGTCGTTATCTCAGACAATTGTTCCTTTATATTATGTGAGCAGGTATATTTATAGGTATATGAATCTATATATATCTTTAATTATTATTATACAGGTAATTTAAGAAAAGCGAGCTCCCCCAATAGTTCGCTCAGCGCGTGCATTACAATTATATATATATATAAGTATGTATTTATTTTCTTTCATATAAACTAATGAAATTTTGAGAAGCAACCAGTAAAAAAAAAAAAACTAATAAGCGATAAGTCTGCGTATACTTCTAAAGAAATAAAAAAGTAGGTGCAACTAGACAACGGTGGAATTACATCCCTCTAAAAAAAAAACACTAACATAGTGGTGGAGGATGTCTTTTCTATTTTTTTTCGAACACCTAGAAATTATGGCCTCAAGCAGTTGAAATATAGTGAACGTGTGTGGGGTTTTTGCCTTTAGAAAAATAATTTGTAACCTGAATGCGATAAATCTAATATTCACAGAAACATCTATATCTTAACTCAACACTTAAAACTCAGCTCATTCCTAGTTCTCAAACCTTCCCCCATTCTATAAAACACAAACAGGAGGGAAAGCAAAAGGCTTGTAACTGCGAGTTTCCAACTGATTAGAGGCTTTAAAACTAAAATTTTGGCGATTGGTTGATTGGGAATATGATTACTTCACTTTGCTACTATTCGCTCCCTTTGTGATACTTCAGTTAGAAGTGTTCCTGTCAGCCCTTTAACCTTATTAAATAAAACAATGCAACTAGTTCCAATAACAGATATGATATTGTTTATTTCATCTTAGTAGTTGCTTAGTTCTGAAAGAGTATTTCAGCTACAGCCTGCTATACCAGTTCCATAACCAGGCATATGCAACTCTTTATTACAGGTGGGACACATTTTGTGTTTATTGCTGTATATTAAGAGAGGCGATCAATGTGAATAATGGTACTACTACCATATAACTTCATGGACTGCAGACTTTGAAAACTAGGGTGGATAGAATCTTTACAACTCAACTAAAATTAATAAAATACCAGTAATAATGATTCCAACTTGACACAAAGTGCAAAAAAAACACCAGAAAATTTCGTTTTAAATAAAATAGCCTATAAAACTAGTTCTCAGGGTTGTTGTGTATAGATACTTAAAAAGGATAGTTTATGTGGACTTTATGATTTTTTGTTTTTTGTGGTGGGGAATATGCATCTAATGGACAGTGCGAAGGCTTTATGCCTTTATTTTTATAATAGAGACGCTATCTGTCCGTTTGTACGTGCGTGCATCTCAATTTGTGCCAGAATTATTGGTAGACGTTCTTCAAAACTGCTTGGTTGCTTTCAATGTACAGGAAATTTAAAAAATTAGACAAATAAACCTTTCTCCCTTATATTTCAACACTTCTCAAGAGGGTGGACTGATTCCTACACATTGTTGGGCTCTCCGTGATAACCAAACTCTTAGCAAGACTTTCTGCTCACAGTTAATAAATGGACGTTTTCACTTATGCTAAAAATTTCAAAGAGAATTTTGTTCTGTTTGCTAATTGCTCAACCAGATCCATGGAGTAGAATGACCAAAATAATTTGTTTTGATTTTGTCATTTCTCAAGGTGGGAACGTGGATACTATGTTGAACTTTATAATATTAAATAGAAGATCGGGTGTGGGACCAATAAATTTCGATATGGGACCATATAAGTGGGATTCAAAGATTGTAAACAAGTCATTGTCATCATACTAAACATAGATCATAATAATACAATATAAAAAAAATCATGTACTATGAAAAAAAACAATACAACCAGCACTAAATAAACAGAATACACATAATTAATCCTACATTATTTTTAGACTTACTGTAATTTTTTAAGGAAGGATAAATTCACCTTTTGGATACCATGTTTACAATGTTTCCAGCATTGCTGCAGAGCCTTCTCCTCTCCCTCTGGCCTTCGCACTCATGTTGACAGTGGGTGCGAGGGGATCTTCTCCGCTATGCCACCCGTTGTGTCACAGTTTGTAAATAATAGTGGCCTGTGTGTGGCCGTCCAACAGCAATGGCCATGTTATTATATTCAAAAGTTTTTATTTTCATGTTATATGAATGCCTTAAAAAGTGTCCAAGTATAGTCATCTATTGCAGCTGACGGCTTGTAGTTTTCATATGAACTGCAAGCACTCTGGTGTAGTAGCTGCATTGTAGTCCACTGATATCTTATTCCTCCGTGATCAGGTAACTGGCCTGCCCATGACAAGATAATGAGCAGTACAGTTATCCTGAGAGACTACATACAGCCTGCATCCATGATCTTGCCTGATCCAGTGAGAGCGCATAGCTCTGCAGTGCTGCCTTAGAGAAAAAAATCAAAGCCACACAATAGTTTTTAACGCTGCTAAAAAAATGTGGCATTTATTTGTTCAAAAGGTGTGAACTTCTTCCTTTAAAAGGCGGCACTGCCCGTAAGAGAAAAAGAAGAAAAGTTTTAATCTATTTGTGAATGGAATCCCACTGATATCCTAATAAACGCTTCCTGGATATCAAGCGGCTACCACAAATACTCAAATGTCCGGGTAGGGGATTATATGCATCTCTGCTCATTAAGGGTCTCCTTAATCACAAATTGATGGCATATAAAGGTGGCCACCAACGCTCTCAAAAGTCTATACACTGGCTTTCTATGACATGCAAAAGGACATCGATAAACATGCTCATCACATAGTGAAAAAAGAGGGACGGAAGGAGAACAATGTTCTTGGACAACTTGCCAGCCAGCTTAGCTAACAGAGATAGAATTTAACCTGGTCTAACAGATATGCGCGTATTAAGATAACCAGGTGTTTAGGTTAGCACAACGATTTGCAAATACATACGTATGCCCCAGGATAGGCACTGACAACTGACACCCTTCGGGATAAGATTCTGTGTGTCCCTAACTCTAAAATTTAGTGAGTTCCCCATAGTAGAGGCAAGGACTATGCATTTTAATGGACTTGATCAAGGGCACGGTGGACCTGAGTTAGCCGCACCTCCTTCTCTAAATGCAATGGAGCGCAGGTATGTCTGGGAAGGGCGCGCTCAGACACAGAGCGCGCAAGATGAGCGCCATAAGGCATTCAATCTCATGACATGTTGACTCCATACCAATCAGCAGCCCTCCATCCAGCACATTGTAATGGACCGAGCTATAAATGAGCGGCCATTTAGCAATGTCTCAGCTGCCAGCCAGGATCCATTCAACAGAGGTAGACCTGCTGTAATTCGAGCTATATGATTTATGGACAGGAGAAAACGTTACTCTAGGGACCGAGAAACGTTGCTCATTTGCCTCCAGAATCGTTACTTAGGCCACAGAAACGTTAGTTGGGCCGACCGAGGCTGTTAGATCAGGAGTCCACAGAAACGTTACTTAGGCCATCATAATTGTTACTCGGGAGGACAGACAGAATTGTTACTGCGATGGATACAGAATTGTTACTCGAGAGGCCAACAAATCGTTACTTAGGGTCCAACTCAGAATCGTTACTTAGGGCCACAGAATCGTTACTTAGGGCCACAAGAATCGTTACTTAGGGCCACAGAAACATATTAGGGCCACA
>CATNWA010006879.1:0-10189 GCA_951230385.1 Staurois parvus
GAAAAAAAAACTGTGGGGGAAATGACCCCAAGAATTCTTTCCCCTGGTGAAAAAACCCCCTTCACAACTTTTGGCCAGATCAAGAACCTCTCCAGGGGTGGTGTTTTGGGGGTCAAAGTCAACAATCAAGAGAAGACTTCACCGAGTAATACAGAGGGTTCCCCACAAGATGTAAACCATTGGTGGCCTCAAAAACAGGAAAGGCCGATTAAGTTTGCCAAACGCTCTAAAAAACCCTTTCACAGTTCTGGAACAACATCCATGGACAATGGACCAAGATCAACTTGTCCCAGAGTGATGGAAAGAAGATTTTGGAGAAGTAAAAAACTGCTCCTGATCCTAAGCTTACTACATCGTGGAGCTGGGGGGTGGTATGTCTGACGGGGCATGCATGGCTCCCAATGGAACGGTTCCTTGTATTTTATTGAGAGTGACTGCTGAAAAAAGCAGCAGGATGAATTCTGAAGTGTTTCGGGCAATATTATTGCTCATAATCGCCAAAGCTTCAGAACTCTTTGGGGACGCCGCTTACAGTGCAGTGGACAATGACCCAATGATACTGAAAAAGCAACCAGATTTTTTTTTTAAGGAAAGAAGTGGAATGTTGCAATGGCCAAGTCAATCACCTGACCTAAATCCATGACATGCCTTTCACTTGTGAAGACAAACAAGGGGAAAATGCCCCAAGAACAAGCAGGAACTGAAGACATTTCAGTAGAGCAAGCATCAAGGGATGAAACCCCAGGTCTGGTGATGTTATGTTTCCAGACTTCGGCTGTAATTGACTGCAAAGGATTTGCAACCAAGTTTTAAAAAAGTGAATGTTTGATTTATGTTTATTATTCTGTCCCATTATTTTTTGGCCCCTTAACAAGGGGGAGGACAATGCAACTGTTGTAATTCCAAAACCCCGTTCACCTGTTTTGGGATGTAAATGCCCTAAAATTAAAGCTAACATTCGGAGTTAAAGCACATCTTTTTCATTTCATTTCAATCCTTTGGGTGTGTAAGAGCCAAAAAATTGAATTGTGTCGATGTTCCAATATTTTATGGACCTGACTGAAAGTAGGAGACCATGCTAAAGAAGATTGCCCCAAAACTGTTTTTTTTTTTGTTTTTTTTTTAGTTGAGGCCCTTCTTTGAGGGTGCAAAAATGGTAAATTTTGGGGTTAGAGCCATCAGTCCTTGAGAGGTGTTTTAGGTGATATTTTAAAAAGAAATAGAAAACGATGGGTTAAGATATATAAAAAGGGGAAAGGGAAAGGGAGGCGCCAAGGCAGAACCATTGTCCATATGGTTTATGATACCATATAGGGCACTGAAAAAAACCAAAAAGACCCTACCAATTGGAAAACTTGGGTGGTTTATGAAGAATTTATTTTAAATCGTGGGGCGGTGTCCTTTTTCCCTTAAATAAAATATTGCGTCCTCCACCCATTAAAATTGGGAAAATGTTTAATGAACCAATAATTTGGACACCTTAAAAATTTGATCCCCATTAATAATTACCTTGGTTTTTTTACCCAGATGATTTCTTCCATAACACAAAAATTCCCTTTTTAATAAAAAAATACTTTTTATTTATGTACAAAATTTTATTATATTAATACAAACGCAAAATACTGGTGAAAATAATAAGTAATAGTAAATGAGAAAAAAATAATAAAAATTTAGTAAAATTGAAACCCTTATAGTGCTTCAGAAATTTTTTCAATTTTCCGGGGCCATAGAAAAAAAAAAAAGCTTTTGATAAATTGCACACAAAAAAAACTACCAACATTAAATGCAAGTTTTAAAAATTTCAATATCAAAATCAAATAATTTTTAGTTAGAATGATTATTTTATCTTAAATTCCTAAAACCCCCCCAAAATACAAAACGCTATAAATCTATGAAAATTTAGAAATATCAAAAAACTACAGTATCCTAGAAAACTTACCACTCTAAAACCTTTGGTTTGAGGCCCTTTTCCATGGAATACATTTGGGGCCTTCAAAGGGTCCTCAAGAAAAAATGGCAGTGACTCCTCGCAAAATATAAGCGTAGGTTTAAAAGGATGATGAGTTGTCAGGAACCCCCTGCGACGGCTCGGCGCAGGCGATGCACCCCCCCGTGTCAAATGCGGGCACTGGACCGGCGTGGGGGACCGCGGCGCGTGGGGCCCCAAATGCACGCAGGGGGGGAAATTTTAAACGGCCCTGAGCTTCATTCAGTGCCTTCTGTTTTTCCCTTTGATCCTGTATCTGCGAACCTGTTCTAAGTAAGTTATTGCCCCGGATTTACCTGACCTTTCCTTTCCCTGCCCAACCCTGCTTCCCGGGCCTCTCCCTAATCCCCCCCTTTTGGGATCTGACCTTCCTTTTGCGACCTGGGTGTGACCCGCTATCTCTGCCCGCTGCCTTGACTGCCCCGTCCCCACGTTACCCCCCCGGCCCTTTGCCCCCGCACTTGCCAGCCATCCACCCTCCATCCCAAAAGGGATCACCCACCTCCTCAATCCTCTTCCCTGCGGGGGCCCCCGGGGGAATACCGCACCACTGACGGGCGTCTCAGTAGCCCGCCTGGTCTGGGGGTACCTCAAGTCCATCCCCCCCATCGGGGCTCGGGAAAAACCGTACCCTGGGGTTTTAGAACCGTGCGCTGGGGACGCCTGGCCTGGAGGCTAGGGGTACCGCCGGGTTGGCCCCTTACAAAATTATTGGAAGTTTATAGCCCTAGATTGTGTTTTTATAGGGAAGTGAAAATTTTAGGGTTAAAAAGTTAGCAAAATTTTTTTAAAAAGATTTAGAATATTTTAAAAGATTTTAATTTTTTCAATGGTCAGTTTTTTTGCTTCTTCAGATTCCTTCAAGATTTTCCTTTTCAGTTTTTTTCTCCCCTTTTTCAGCTTGTTTTTTTTAGATGTGGGGTGCATTTTTTTTTAAATACCATCCAAACCTTTGTTTTAAAAAGACCCTCCCAAGGGGGTTGTGTTGCGTCGAAAATGTGTGTCATAAGATATCTCTCCCCGTTCTCTGGGGGGGCACTAGGGATTACAAAAAATTTGTGTTGTAATGATGACTCATCCTTTGATTGAAAAACTGTTTTAGGTATCAAAAAATTTCCTATTAAAGTTATTAAATTTTACCTTGAATGAGAACCATAAAAAGATGTATACTTTTGGGTTCCCATTTCCCTGATTTTAACTTTTTTGAAACTTTTGATTTCTTTTGGAAATTATAATTGACACCAATTTCACAAATCATCTTTTTCTTCATCATTTCACACAAAATGATGGTATGCAATACCTAACCTTCCAAAAAATTTCCCTTTGAAAAAAATTTTGTTGTAATATGCCTTTGATAATGTCCCGGGGTGATATAAAAGTTCTAGTTTCAGAGACCAAAGTGCACCTTTTTGCTTAAAAATGGTTCCCATGAATAGAAAAACCCCCTTTGTTTACCTGTTGCTTGTGTGGCAGTTAGGGTAAACAACCATTATTTTTGACCTCAGGGAAAATGTAATTGTCACATTTCAAGAAGTCTTTTTTGGGGAATTTTCCACCTTTCAAGGTTTTGTGTGACTTTTCAGACAGTCAGGTTTCCCAAACTCATCATTGTTTTTTTTTGGGTTGGTGGGAAACTCACCGTAAAGTCAAATATGGTTTTTTGACTCATAATTAATTTTTCCTGCCTTAAATATCTCCTATTTCCCCATAAACCAGGCATTTTTTTAGGAAACAATATCTGCAAGGTTTAGACCCAAACCGATCCCCCCATATCTTTCCGGGGGACTTTGTTTGATACCCCTGTAGAAATTTAACTAGATTTTGTGTCTTAAACAAGTCTCTTCCATCTTGTGTGTTGAAACCTCTTAAAACCCCTTGAAATTCCTCTAGACTTTTAAACCCCTAACAGTCAGGTGGGTTTCCCAATTTTGGAAAAAAATAATTTTTTAATAAATAAGCCCCCCAAAAAGTCATACAAACTACTGGAACTTTTTAAGGTACACACCAAAATTATATATAAACAATGTTTATTGAAACAAAGCTTTAAAAAGTTTTTAAAAACATCACATTAAACGAAATGATGTCACAAAAAGGGGCTGAAGTGTTTATAGTTGGCATTTTGCAACGGGGCATTCCCAATATCATATTCATCAGGTTTTCTCCAACAAAAATTCGCAGGGCAACGCCCCTTCGGGGAGGCTAAACGGGTTCTGTCATGAATGTTTTTTCACAAACATCGAAAAAAGGGAGCAAAGACGCAGCCACCTGTCGGGGAAATGGACGGGCCCCACTATGGGGGGACCCACCTCCCTTTTGTTTCTGCAGTACCAGGTGGGCCAGCGGGTGTTCCCAGCAATCAGAGACTAAATTTTGAGCCAGCAAACACCTGTAACTGATTTGCGGGGTTTTAAGGGAGGGCCGACCCACAGACTCTCCTTGGTGGTTTTTGTCCTGGGCCCTGCATCCTTTTTTCGCCCCTGCACCGTTTCTGAACCCCGCTGACTTCTCCCTGCTCTGATCCCGGGCCCCTCCTTTGACCATCCTCTGTCGACCCTGTACCACCTGCTTGCTACCTTTTCGTCCCGGGCTTTGACCCGACCAATCCCGTTTGCCCCCCCTGTACCTACCTCCCTATTGA
Organism: Staurois parvus; assembly: GCA_951230385.1. NCBI lineage: Eukaryota > Metazoa > Chordata > Amphibia > Anura > Ranidae > Staurois > Staurois parvus. The sequence continues at coordinate 4,626 of CATNWA010006879.1, forward strand.
TATTACCCGGCCTCCCTGATGCCCTTTTGTTTGTATGTACTTTTTTCTTGGGGGGGTTTGGTTTGGTTTTTTGCACTGTATTTTGTTTTGTATTGCACTGCGTTTATGTTTTTATTTTGTGTTAATAAATTATTTGTTTATAACATATCTGAGGTCCCGTTTCCCTGCGTCAGTCACACATCTCTGGGGGGCACACCTGGGAGCCCGACACACCACCCGGTATAGATTTCAAAAACATTGATGAGGTATAGATTAAAAACGAGAAATTATATAATCTTTCAACAGGCTGAAAATAAAAAATTATCGATCCCAAAGGTTAAAACGCCAGTTTTACTTGGGGTGGACTTCCTCTTAGGGTATGGATGCTTTTATCTATTGCCTTGTTTGCCAGAAACCACCCCCCACCCTCCTCCCTCCGTCCCTCCAGCTTTCTCCCATCCCCCCATCCATCCTCTGCCCCTTTCCCTCCATCTCCCCTGCCTTTGACTAGCATATACCAAACACTGAAACAGCACTGTGCAGTGACACTCCTCAAAAACCCCTTGGAAAAACATGCACCTGTGGAAGTTGGGTGGTAGTGATCTTAGAAAAAGGGGAAACAGCCACAGGTGTGTGCTAATGGGTCACTGATTCAACCTTTCTGTGTCTTACTGGGTTTTTTTTGTCCTAAATTTACATACCAGGAATTAATGAAGCTTTCAAGAAATACAGGGAAATGCCTTTTCTCAAAATCAAAAAAGCTTTAAATTTTTTGCACAGAATTTAAATTTAAAGGTTTTTGGGACATAAGGATCAGGCTTTTAGTAAAAAAAGGTGAACTTAGCTTAAAAAGGGAAATTTTTTAAATGTAGCACTACAATCAAAAGGGGGGCTGTATTTGATTTGATTTGGGGCCCCCCCAGCATGCACGGCTAGGCAACAAGTTTTCCACACTTTACACACTGGATCAATGAAAATCCTTTAGTTTTTTTTGTGTTTTTTTAATGGGTTAAACTTGATTGGTTAGGGGATTTGGGATCCCAAGGCACTGTAAACTGAGATATACACTTACAAACATGTACAAAAAAATGTACAAAAATAAAAACATCTTTTCCTCAAAAAGGCTCCAAAGACTTTCCTATGTACCCCTCAGACCCTGGATGATTGCTCCCCTTCACCTAGTACACTGAGGGTAATCCCCGGGCAAGGGACCAAAGTCTGTAATTTTTGAAACTCCCAATAAAAGCAAATTGGGTCTTGCCCTGACCGCCCTCTCTACTTATCCCGGGGCCCAAGGGGGGGAAAAGTACTCATACGCCTTTCCAGTTAGCTTGGTGGGTTTTTTGGGGCCCTTTAGCCTTTCACTGGGCTGGCTCCTTCCCTGCTTCAAGGTTGTCCTTCCTGGGGGGCTAGGCAGAGGGAGAGTGGCCCCCACACCCACCCCTTCCCCAAACCTCTTCCACCCAAAACCCGCCCCGTTGCACAGGCTCTGCCACTTTAAAGGGTTGCTTAGTCACCATGCCCAGCCCTCCAGGGTATTGGCCAAAGGCCTCAAACATGCAGATCTGGGCCTCCTCCTCCCTTACCCCCTTCCAAAAAAAATTTTCTACATTCGGAAGGGTGGGGGACCCAGAAGCCCGACAGTTAGAGCCTCCCAATCTGTCCCCGCGGTGAACCCTCCCTCACTCGCAGGCTGACTCATCCCCGCTGCAAACCTAGCCCCAACTAGCTAAAAGGAGGGTGTTACATTAAAAAAAAAGGGGAAAATATCCTTTTTTACCCTGTCTCCTTTCGTTTTATCCACCTGTACTGTTTTTTTTTTTCTCCAGAATTTTCAGCCCCCCTTTTATTTTACTGCATTTTTTCTTCCCCCCAATGCCCTGTCAGGGAAATTTGCAGGGTTCCAGTCATAAACTGGTGAGACGGGGGAAAATTTTTAGGGCGTCAGTAAAAGGGATAATAGAAACACCTAAAACACTGGTTTAAATGTAGGCGATTATGCCAAATGTAGGTGGGCCAAGAGACCTTGGTTATATGTTTTTATTCTTTGGTACCACTTACAGGTCTGTGGGCCCTTTAATTTTATGTGTGGGGGCCCCCCCCAGGGGAGCAATATAACCAACCCAAGACCCGTCACACACTTCACCCCGCTTCCCGTCCTGCCAAAACTGAGACCGCAAAAAATATGCCCCCAAAAAAAGAGTTCCAAACTTCAACTTTTTACTTGTTATTGGGAAAAATATATGGCTTCTTTGAAATTTTCCGGGGGCGCATATTTTCCCCATTTGGACAATCATTGTCTTGGGTCCCTTGTGACCGCTAAGGGAACTTGGATCCCCCCGGTTTCCCCAACCCCGCAAAAGCCATAGTTTAAATTTTATATGGGTCCCCCTTTCCCATGGGGGGGCCCAAACCTGGGTCCCCCCTTTTTTTTCCAAAAAATTTCCTGAGCTCCCAATCTATCAAACCCCCAAAATACATTAAAGACAGAGGAATTTTTTACCTATGTTCAGAAAAGCAAACCCTCCTACACCCCGTTACAGGGACCCCAGGACCAAAATTTAAGGCATTCTGACCTTTTACTATAAAGGGTAAAAACTGATTCAAAATTTGGACATTTTTTTCAATACAGCCCCAATGAACTTATGGAATATATTTTGTTTGCAATGTTTTAAAATGATTCCCTGTTTTGAACATTATTGCAGTTTCATATTTTGCCCCCCTTTTTTTCTTATGTATTGTTCTAACGTAAAGGGCCGTTTACATTTGATATAAACCTGTATAATAAATAGTGATTACCAGGCATTGCCATGAAATTTTTTTACATGGCAAGATTATTACCAGTTTGTGTGAAGTTGGGTGGATTTTTACACCATATTTTCACATCCCCAGTAATGGATGCCCCTACAAAGCATCTTAAAAAAAACTTTTGGCCCTGTTCTTAAAAGCACACATCACAGTACATTATTATCCCCGTTCTCCCTTTTTTTCCTTCCATGTTTCTTTCTATGCACAAAACTAGCAAACAGACAGAGCCTCCTCATTTTTTTCAAAAAAATGCAGCCCGCCCCAGAAAAAATAAACTTGTGAAAAAAAGACCCCAAAGCATTAAAATTCTCGAGAAGAAAAAACACAGGACTAAAAAGGAACTGAACATGGGTGCCCAAGTATTTAAAGTTGAAATGATTGGAAATAGCAGTAGCTGATGTGCCTTTTTTTCCTTTGTATATATACTGTGGGAAGTCTGTTCGGAAACGGCATATGTAAGGGGCCCCTGGTCTCTGAGCCCCATTTTCCTGACCTCCCCCCTTTTGGGGATCCCAAATTTCTGGTTCTGCTCTTAACCCTTTGATTCCCTTTTTTCCCCTTTAACAACACTTTTAATATTTTAAAGAGGTTTGTCATTTATATTGACCTCTTCTTTGTCTGTTGTTTTTTTAGGAATGTACTGGGTATCTTTAAAGGGGTTTAGCAGTTTTGGGAACCAAAAAGCTAAGCTTTATGCAATAAACAAAAATTTTTAGCTAAAATTAAATTTTTTTTAGCGTTTTTAAAGAGTTAAGAAAACAACTGCGGGGAGTTTTTAAAAAATCTTTGATTTTCTAAGAAGCTGATAACCCCAACCCCATACCCCTCAAGTAACCTCAATAATCGTTTTAAAAAAAAAAAACAGGACAAAAGTGGTTTTAAACAGGTGTACGCGTTGTTTCAGCTTCTCTGAGGTTTTAAATTAGTTAGCCCCGGAAAAAAGACGAAAGACCATTCAGTCAAACCCCTAAAAAAAAAAAATTTAATCCTAAACCCACAGTGACCAAGGAAGGTAAAAAAAAACCCCCGCAAAGCATGATCCAATTGATTTTTGCAAGGAAAAAAAAACCTTCCCGATCCCCCAAGAGGGAACTGGGGTATTCTCTTGGGTCAACTTTACGTTATAAATTTAAAATCCAGTTACAGTCGGTCCAAAAATATTGGGGAAACGACACAATTTCTAACATTTTTGGGTCATACCCCACAAAGGATTTGAAATGAAAGAAAAAGATGTGCTTTAAATGCAGACTGCGGCTTTAAATTGAGGGATTTACATCCAAAAAAGGGAACGGTGTAGGAATTTACAACAGTTTGCATAGTGCCTCCCACTTGTTTGGGGCCAAAAGTAATGGCAATTTGGGTTCTCAGGTTTCCCTGGCCAGGATTTTATTCCCTCATTTTCCCCAATTTACAATGACAAAAAAGTCCAGAGTACATTTCAAGTGTCATTTGCATTTGGGAAACTGTCCGTCAACTTTAAGATGAGATCCAAAAAAGCGTCACTATCAGTGAACAAGCCATCATTAGGCGAAAAACAAAAAAAACCCATCAGAGAGATAGCAAAAACTTAAGCGGGCCAAAAAAACAGTTTTTGGACATTCTTAAAAAAAAAGGGAAACCACCGGGGAGTTCAAAAAAACCAAATAACGGAACCACGGAAAAAAAACTGTGGGGGATGACCCAAGAATTCTTTCCCTGGTGAAGAAAACACCCTTTACAACATTTGGCCAGATCAAGAACACTCTCCAGGAGGTAGGTGTATGTGTGCCAAAGTAAAACAATCAAGAGAAGACTTCACCGAGTGAATACAGAGGGTTCACCACAAGATATAACCATTGGTGAGCCTCAAAACAGGAAGCCAGATTAGAGTTTGCCAAAGGGACATCTAAAAAGCCTTCACAGTTCTGGAACAACATCCTATGGACAGATGAGACCAAGATCAACTTGTACCAGAGTGATGGGAAGAGAAGAGTATGGAGAAGGAAAGGAACTGCTCATGATCCTAAGCATACCACCTCATCAGTGAAGCATTTGGGGGTGGTAATGTCATGGCGTGGGTATTATGGCTGCCAATGGAGCTGGGGTTTTCTTGTATTTTATTGATGATGTGACTGCTGACAGAAGCTGCCGGATGAATTGTTGAAGTGTTTTCGGGGAATTATGATCTGATAATATTCAGGCCAAAATGCACTTTCACAACTCATTGGATGCCGCTTCAACAGTGCAGGATGGAACAAGGACCCCAAAGCAGACTGCAAATGGCAAACCCAATAGAGTTGTTTAAGGGGAAAGAAGTGGAAATGTTCTGCAATGGCCAAGTCAATCACGCTGACCTTGAATCCGAATTGAGCATGCTTTTCACTTGCTGAAGACCAAACTGAAGGGAAAAATGCCCCGAGAACAAGCAGGAACTGAAGATCAGTTGCAGTAGAGGCCTGGCCGAGCATCACCAGGGATGTAAAACAGCGTCTGGTGATGTCTTTGCGTTCAGACTTCAGGCTGTAATTGACTGCCAATGGATTTGCAACCAAGTATTAAAAAGTGAAAGTTTGATTTATGATTATTATTCTGTCCTTTTCTTTGGTTCCTTAACAATGGGAGGCACATATGCAAACTGTTGTAATTCCTACACTGTTCACCTGATTGGAGGTAAATACCCTGAAATTAAAGCGACAGTCTGCAGTTAAAGCACATCTTGGTTGTTTTATTTCAAATCCTTGTGGTGGTGTAAGACCAAAAATGTTGAATTGTGTCGATGCCCCAAATTTATGGGACCT
>CATNWA010006881.1:0-14928 GCA_951230385.1 Staurois parvus
GACCCCCATTTTCCAGCACTGTGGGTGCCCCCCAACAATAAAAATGCCCTTTATTAATTCATCATGTCTTCATTTTCATCATAAAAGCTTATCAAATTATTATCAATGTCGTCATTTCATCATTATTGTCATCTTTTATCAACAGTTACGTTTGTACTTCAATAAACCATGAGTTCATTACCCCCCGTGAAGGGGATTTCTTCTTGTTTTTCCAGCTAATGGGCATCTTGCAACCCTCCTTTCCCCAAGTCCCTCCCTTGTCCATCCACAGGGGGCCCGACATTACCCCAACATCCACCACACAGTACCTTTGGGGTTGTCAGGGTTTCCCCGGGGGCCTTGGGTTTTTCTGGCGGGGAAAATAGGACACAAGGTACCCAAAATTTCGGCCCCAACAAAACGGGTGTGGGAATTTCATCCGAGACCCCCACCCCCTCACCCCCCTTCCCCGCACCCAGTTTTTGTAAATACCTTTGACAGGGTATGGTAAAAGGGTCCCCCAATTCCTGTGAGGGAAAGGGAAAATTTCCCTGGTAGGGGTTTTCCTTTTGCTCAATCACCTCGGCCGGTCAAGGTGTTTTTCTCCCTTTTGGGTCAGGAAACCAGTTACAGACCGGTTGCCCACGTGATGGCGCAAGTTGGGGGGGTTCCCTTATTTCCTGGGAAAAAACTGCACTAAAGAAGAGTTGTGGCCAGGTGTTCATCTGTTTCTGCTCAGGACATTCGTCCTGGAGTCCAGATTTCTTAGGTGAAAAATTGTGGTTGTCGGGAGGGATGGCGGGTCCAAGTATGACGTGTTGGCGGAGGGGAAGTTGACTCATGTCATAGGAGGGGTTGCTTTTGGGCGATTTCCCCCCTTTCCAGCCTTTTTTGGAGGGGGGCCCTTGCGAGGTTCGACACCCGCATTTTGGGACATAGGTATCTCCAGTCGGCTGCAGTTTTGGCAGAAGTGGTCTCTTTCTAAGAAAAAAATGTCGACTCTGGGGAGATATGCAGGTGATCTCGTATCATGAGATCCAACAAAGACTCATAGGAGTCAGCTTTCAGTCCTTTAGTCCACTGCGGAATGTGGTGCATAAGCAACTCGGCACTATCCGTGTTTAAGAGTCCAATGAGGTCCTTTTTGCAAGGACTAAACTGCTTGCGGTACAACTTCCGAGGTCATTTTGGTAACTTCGAGATGATGTCATCCTTTTAAAGCTTCATAATTGTCGCCCTGGCCCTCTGGCAATTCGACATATGCATCCAGTGGCCTAGCACTCATAGGACCTGGTGTCGGCATTCCCCAAGCCCCATTGAGCTTGGGGCAGGATGGTTCTGACCGCGAACGTAGCAAACACGTTTTTCAAATGACAGTAAAATACATGTCAATGTCACTAATCTTTATTCCCTCACTGTGAAATTTGGCTTGCAGGTGCCCACGGCCAGAGATGACCGTCCCTAATGCTCTAGGGACCGAAGGTTCTAAACCTGTCACTGTGCTGCTGGTAGCCTCGACATCTCCAGCTCGTGCCGACGAGTCAGCTTTCCTCTAGCAACCGCCTCTCTCTCTCAGCTGCTCTTTCAGCCTGGCGTTCCGCAGCTTCTCGGTCAGCCACTGCTTTGCCGTTCCTCTCTGTCACCCGCTGCTTGGAGTTCCTCTCTGTCAAAAGCCGCTGCTTTGGGAGTTCCGCTCTGTCTGCCGCTCTCTCAGCCTGGTGTATCAAGGAACTGCAAAAATGGCCCCTCGAATTGTCCTCCATGATTCTTTTCAGGGCTTTCCTGCATCTAAGGAGAGTCTTGATGCTGGTACAGGCACTCGTGCTGGCTGGCCTGTTCGGGCTGGTGGTGGTGAACGATAACATTTAGGGGAACCTCGCAGGATGTCCTGTCCTCTGGATGCCCATCCTGCAGGAGGCCTGTCTCTGAGCACACTGGGAAAGGAGGTAGCGGGATTTGCGACCGACGTAGATTCTCGTGAGGTACATTCTGTACTCAACTCATTTTTGCTCTTCTTCCTGTATTCTGCATCACCAAGCATTAATCACAAGCAAAGATAGAATTTGAACAGTAGAAAGACAAGAGGAAGATAGCAGTAAGAAAAAGTATGTGAACCCTTGGTTTACGTGGGAGTTTTGCATGAATTGGGCATAAAATGTGATCTGAACGTCATCTAGTGTCACTACAATAGAAGAACACAGTCTGCTGAACATAATACTACACAAAATTAGATTTTGTTGCCATGGTTTAATTGCACATAACATGTAAACATTCACAGTGCAGGGAGGAAAAAGTATGTGAACCTTTGGACTTAATAACTGGTTGACCCTCCTTTGGCAGCAATAACCTCAACCAAACGTTTTCCTGTAGTTGCAGATCAGACCTGCACAACGATCTGGAGTCATTTTGGACCACTCCTCTTCACAAAACTGTTTCAGTGTAGCAATATTCTTGGGATGTCTGGTGTGAATCGCTCTCTTAGGTCATGCCACAGCATTTCAATCGGGGTTGAGGTCAGAACTCTGACTGGGCCACTCCAGAAGGCGTATTCTGTGCTGTTGCAGCCATTGTTTTGTTGAATTACTTGTATGCTTTGGGTCATTGTCCTGTTGCATCACCCATCCTCTGCGGAGCTTCAGTTGGCGGACAGATGGTCGTACGTTTTCCTGCAAAATGTCTTGATAAACTCTGGAATTCATTTTCCCATCAATGACAACAATCCGTCCAGGCCCTGAGGCAGCAAAGCTGCAATATCCCAAACCATGATGCTCCCTCCGCCATGTTTTACAGTGGGGATGAGGTTTTGATGTTGGTGTGCTGTGCCTTTTTTTTCTCCACACATAGTGTTGTGTGTTTTCCCAAACAACTCAATCTTGGTTTCATCTGTCCACAGTATATTTTGCCAGTAGTGTGTGGAACATCCAGGTGCTCTTTTTGCAAATTTCAAACGTGCTGCAATCTTCTTTTTGGACAGCAATGGCTTCCTCCATGTGTTAAGGATCTGTGCCTCCTCCATGTACTCCATTCTTGTTTAATGTTTTTACCTGTTATTGTAGATGTGTCAACAAAAATGTTAGCATGTGCCAGAGATTTCTGTAGGTCTTTAGCTGACACTCTGGGATTCTTCTTTACCTCATGCGGAGCATGTCTGCGCTGTGCTCTTGCAGTCATTTTTACAGGATCGACCACGCGCTAGGGAGAGTGAGGTAGCAACAGTGCTAAACGCGTTTCTCCATTTTGTAGACAGTCTGTCTTTACCGTGGACACATGAACATCAAGGCTTGGGGGTTTGGAGATACTCTTTTGTCAAACCCTTTCCAGCTTCATGCAAGTCAACCCAATTCTTGATCATAGGTCTTCTGAGAGATCTTTTCTGCGAGGCATGGTTTCACATCAGACAGTGCTTCGTTGAAAACAGTAAACCCACAAACAGTGTTGCATGTGTTGTGTTTTTTAAGGGACCAGGACAGCTTGTCAGCAACAAATCCAATATCATCACACTGATTGGAGTCACCAGGTTGGCTCACTCCTGGGCTCACAATTAGCTCTGGGCAGAAAGTCATTATGCTAGGGCTTCACATACTTTTTCTCCCTGCACTTGTGAATGTTTACATGTTATGTGAAACTAAATTAAACCATGGCTATCTAATGTTTGTGTAGTATTTATGGTTCAGACTGACATGATGTTGCTTCTATTGCTTGTGACCTTTAGTTGAAGTTTCAGAGCACTAATTTTATGCCCAATTCATGCAACAAAACTCCACCGTAATCCCAAAGGGGTTCGCAAAATACTTTTTCTTGCAAACTGTATATAGTTTATGATTTATTTACTATATTTTATAATGTTTTTTTGTTATATATATATAGTTGTGTTCAAAATATAGCGTGTGTTGGATCTAAAGAGTGAATAAAGGGATCAAAATCCATTATTTTAGCTTTTATTTACATAATACACACAATTGCGTTTGGGAAAATCATGACACATTTCGTATTCTCCAAATACACAAAAATCATGTAAGAAAAAAATATATCAAATTATTGTGTTTGTTGCCTCTAACGCTAGATCTAATTGAAGTAAAAGTGAATATTTAGACTGTGTCAAAAATAATAGACTAGAGTTTGGTACTTCTTACTTTAACACAAACTCATAACATTCACTATATAAATGTGAAACAATGTTTAATAGATTTTGCATTTCCTTTGAATCACTTTAATTAAAGTATTTAGTCTGTATTATGCAATGTTTCATGAGAACTGTTAGTACATCTGTGTTGCATGGAAGTCAAACCCAACTTCTGGCACCTGTGAACAGGTATTCCAGCCCAGTGATGATTGGACTACATTACCCACAATGTTCTTCTCTATTTCTTGGAGTTTTGCCTCAGAAACTGCATTTTTCTGTCACCCCACAAGTTTTCTATTGGATTAAGACTCCGTGGATTGGCGACTGGCCAACTCCATAAAGCGACGATTTTCTTGTTGGTCTGGTATAACATCAATGATGTCTTGCGCCTGGTTTGACTCGGTGTTGATTTGAGGGTCCGTTTGTCTTGTTGGAGAACACACACATTTCATGGGGCATTTCGTACATCCGCCTATTAGGCAGTAATGCACATCTTCATGTTTCTGATGTATTCAAACTGATCGACTTGATTCCCTGTTATGCGGATAAATCAGGCCCAAACACCATAGTATGAGAAACCCCCCCCCCTCCCCCCCCCTCCTCCCCCCCCCCCACCCCCCCCCCACCCCCACCCCCCCCCCCAAACACACCTCCCCCCTCCCGTCACCCCCCTTCAGGCTGACCGTCCCTGCCCCCCCCGGCCTTGCCACCCATCAGCGCCCTCTTACATCCCGCCCCGCCCCTCCCCGAACCCTCCGACGCTTTGCTTTCGCCCCTACCGCTCCCCCTCCGCCTCACCCCCACACCCACGACCCCCTCCCCAGGGCCAGTTGTGCGTGGTGGCCGCCTACCCACCTCTCCCCCCCATGATACTACGCCCCCCCCATGCGACTCCAGCTCCCACCGTCTCCCCCACCGTCCCCTCCCCGCCCCGTACGCCCTACCCACCTCTAGCATCCCCGCCCCTCCACCCCCCCCTTACCTCCCATCCACCCGCCCCCCCCAACTGACCCCACCACAACTCAACGCCCTTTACCCATGCCACACACGCCACCCCGCCCACTACCTCCCCCACATCCACACTCCCGCCCCCCTCCCCCCCCCCCCCCCCCCCCACCCCCCCCTCCCTCCCCCCTCCCTCCCCCCCCTCCCACCCCTCCCCCGCCCCCCCCCTCCCTCCCTTTCTGTACTTGAGTCCATCCCCCCCCCCCTCTCATCTCTCCACCGCTCCATAAATGTAGTACGTCCCCAGGTGTGTCAGGAATAATTTGCAACCTGGTGCTTGTTCGAGTGAGTTGTAGAATGGATACTCGATGCGGCGTGGTCACTAATGAGAACTCCACAATGCTGGGTTATTATTGTACGGACGGGGCTTCCACCTCTTTCAATTCGTTGTGATGGCTACATTAAACAGCTAATCAATCGCGCATGGCAGGTGTCACTGAATGGGTATTGCGTCTGTGAGAGAGAGATCTACTTTATCTACTTACACCTGGTCTGTAGTAAATGGTGTTTTGCGTGGGAAGTGGGTTTTAAGGAGGGTCATGTGGGGGATGTGGGGGGGATGGAGCTGGGACGTGGGCAAGGTGGGGAGTTTGGTGGGTCTGAGGGGGTGGGGTTGTGGTGGTGTGGGGTGTGTGCTAGGGGTTCGGGGAGAGTGGGGGGGGAGTAGTAGTGCACCTCCCCCCCCCCCCCATCGCCCTCCCCCCCTCTCCCCCCCCCCCCCCCAGAGGTGAATGTCATCTGACTCCCCCCCTTTCGCCGAATCGTGGATCGTACTGGTGTTGGTAGCGCTCGACGCGTGAGGGTCCTGTTTGCGAGATCGAGACTACGGGTGATGCCCAGACTCTGCGGGACCTGCTGGTATTCACAGACTGCGATATTCCCTCTGTTTTTTCTGCCCAATTCAGTCTGCAATCATACAGCTGATGAGAATGAGGTGGCCGAATGAAGGCCAGTGAAGGGTAAGGATTACACCACACCTGCCAGTTACACAACTCCATGATCAGCACGTCGGTGAGCTACCTCCCCGGGTTTTCCCTGCAACGACCAAGGAACACCATTACTACCATACGGACTTTGCCTGCAGCTGCTTCGTGTACCTGTATGGCCAATTTTCCAATCCGAGTGTGGGCATGTTCACCGTCTCCTCAGACTCGCATTAGGTGGGTCTGCCCTTGGAATGGTTGGGGTGAGGAACTCTAAAGCTAGCATATTGCTTGGAGGGGGATGTCCTCCTAGCTTCAGAGTTTTCTCCTACCACTTTGTCAGGCGCAGCCATTAATCTGGTCGAACACTCTTTCAGTTCATCCCAAGGACCCCCAACTGTATTAGACACATTCTATTTCACCATCCTCACTGTCAAGCCCTTGTATAGTTCATTTCTGTGCAGACAGGGAAGACTCATAGCTCTATAGCTGTTTGCTAGAGGGAATGCATCATACTGGCGCCAGGCTCTTCTAGGGGATGCCTTTGCACCATGGATCTATTACAAGTCCGCTAACCAGCTGTTGTTCTACCTTTTATCAGCAGGGCAATAGCTCACAGCTATCTTGCTGGCTGAAGTACACGTGTTTTGATCAACGCTTTTCAATGCTGCCCTTTGCCGTTGGGACTAGCAAGTTACCTGACGGATGTGACAGTACCATGCGAAGGAACATAACGGGACTGGGAGAATTATGAAGAGGTAGTGAAAATCATCTGTGCCTGGGCAAGGAAAACAGGCCTATCCAGGCCATCTCCTTTTGCTCAGCACCCAGAGTTATGTACCTCTGCCCAGCCTTACAGGGGGGGCCCAATAGCTGGGTGAGGGTGACCTCCCAACAATAAAAATGCATTCCATTAGTTATCCATCGCATATGGACCTGTCGCATCATCATTATGATCATCAATCTAGCAAACATTATTTTTGCCTTTTGAACTCTGAGCTGCATCAAACAGACCACATGTACACTCCCAAAAAAATTTAGAGTGAGGGAATGGTGGGATATAGGAGGAATGCCTGATTGTTGGAAGTGAGAGATACAAAATGGAGGGTTGTTGGAGCAAGAATGGGATGATCACGTCCATCTCTGTTGTGCCAATGATTGCTACAGGGTATCCTTTTTACAGTATGATCTGTATATGAAATTGTATGACAATGATTATCAATCAATCCTTCCTTTTTTCATAGGTGTTGCCAATGTATAAGTTTATTTTATTTATAATTATGAAAGTAAAAATAAAAAGACATATGCAGCTATCGTGGGAGTTTCGTTAATTTGATACGTGCTTACCATTAATAACTACTCTTAAGTGCCCCCTTCTGGAAGCTGAACACTTTATTTTCTAAGGCACCTTCGCTGTGAGATCAGTTGATATGGATGAGGGGCGGGGGGAGCGGAGCAGATTACTGGGACCCCCATCCGGTCAATACAGTGACCCCTTTTAGTTTTGGCTCCGTGTGGACATATGACCTGGAAGACGCTCCTATGCGACTTGAAACAACAGTAATTTTGAATGTAAGGAAATTCCGGTCGTGACTCTAAACATCCTGACTCTCTGTCCTGATGAAGATTGTGAAGTTCAGTCAAAGCGCTTGGGGATTATATTGCCAGAACAATAAACTATACAGTACTTTCTCTGGCTTTATCATTTAGGGGTTAGGTATGTCGCCTTAGTGATTATACAGTGAGGATACAGAAGTATTTGAACACCTGCAATTTTGCAAGTTCTCCCACATTAGAAATCATGGAAGGGGTCTGAAATTCACATTGTAGGTGCATTGCCCACTTCGAGAGTACTCTAATTTAAAAAAAAATTCAGGAAATCACATTGTAAGATTTTTAAGAAATTTATTTGTCATGCATGCGGAACATAAGTATTTGCGCAACACCTGAGAAAATCAGTGTTAATATTTGGTAAAGAAGCCTGATTTGTTTGCAATTACAGAGGTCAAATGTTTCTTCTGTAGTTCTTGACCAGGTTTTGACTTCACACTGCAACAGGGATTTTGGCCCACTCCTCCACACAGATAGCCTCTAGATCTGTCAGGTTTTTAGGGGCTGTCGCTGAGCAAACACAGAGTTTTAGCTCCCTCCAAAGATGCTCTATAGGATTTAGGTCTGGAGACTGGCTAGGCCACTCCAGAACTTTGATATGCTTCTTACGGAGCCACTCATTGCTTGGTTATCCTGGCTCGTGTGATTCGGGGTTGTATGTCATGTTGGAAGACCCAGCCACAACCCATCTTCAATTGCTCTGACTGAGGGAAGGAGGTTGTTGCTCAAAATCTCACAATAAATGGCCCCAGTTTCATCCTCTCCTCTTAATACAGTGCAGTTGTCCTGTCCCCTTTGCAAGAAAAGCACCCCCAAAGCATGATGTTACCACCCCCATGCTTCACAGTAGGATGTTGGTGTTCTTGGGATGCAACTCATCCTTCTTTTCCCTCCCAAACACGAGTGAAGTTTAGACCAAAAAGTTTTACTTTGGTCTCATCTGACCACATGACTTTCTCCATGCCTCCTCTGGATCATCCAGATGGTCATTGGCAAACTTCAGACGGGCGCCAGAGACAAGTGATGACTTGAGCAGGGAACCTTCTGTGCAATGGCATGATTTAAAACCATAGAACCATGACGGCGTAGTGTTCTACGACAGTGACCTTTGAAACAATATTGTTTCCCAGCTCTCTTCATGTCATTGACCAGCTCCTCCCTTGTAGTTCTGGGCTGATTCCTCACCTTCGGATTATCATCAGTGATACCCCACGAGGTGAGATCTTGCATGGAGCCCCAGTCTGAGGGAGACTGACAGTCGTCTTTAGCCTCTTCCATTTTGTAACAATTGCTGACCAACAGTTGATCTATTTTCACAAGCTGCTTGGCAATTGCTCCGTAGCCCTTTCCAGCCTTGTTGGAGGTCCACAATTTTGTCTCTGGTGCTTTTGACAGCTCTTTGATCTTGCCCATGGTAGTAGTTGGGTCTCTGACTGACTGTGGGGTGGAAAAGTGTCTTTAAAGAGCTCAGACAGGTTGCTACTAAGTTAGATTAACGAGTGGAGTAGAGGTGGACTTTTTAAAAGGCACAGTAACAGGTCTTTGAGAGCCAGAATTCTTGCTGTTTATTTAGGTGTTTCAAATACTTATGTTCAGCAGTGCAAGACAAATAAATTCTTTAAAAATCATACAATGTGATTTCCTGAATTTTTTTTTAAATTCTGTCTCTCAGAGTGGGAATGCACCTACAATGTGAATTTCAGACCCCATCATGATTTCTAAGTGGGAGAACTTGCAAAATCGCAGGGTGTTCAAATACTTCTCTTCCTCACTATTATATTATATATATATATATTTATATATATTATATATCATAACACACTGCTCAAAAATATTAAAGGAACACTTTGAAAACACATCAGATCTCAATGGGGAAAATATAAATGTCTGGAGGATATCTATACTGATATGGACTGGGTAATTGTTTAGGAACATAAGGAAAGGTTTGCCCCATCATTTAATATAAATTACAATTATCAGAACCTACAGAAAAACTGAATTCAAAGACACCCTGAAAATCAAAAGTGAAAAAATGATGCAGCAGCTAGTCCATTTTGCTGAAATTTCATTGCAGCAACACGTTAAAAATGGTAGAACTTGAAGTTTGTATGGCCCTCATGTGCCTGTATGCATGCCTGGCAACGTCGGGGCCTGCTCCTAATGAGACAACAGATGGTCGTCATGGGTGTATTGCTCTCAGATATGGACATGCTAGCAGAAACTAACTGAGCAGCTCCTTCCGAAAATGTCTCTAGGTGCAAACCTGGATGGCATTGGAGGACCAAAAACATGATATACCCAGGATTTAGGTCAGACGAGGCTTAGTGGGCCATTCAATGGTATCAATTCACTTCATACTCCTCCAGGAACTGCCTACATTTACACTTGCCAATGAGGCCGAACTATGTCGTATATGCAGTAGGAGGAACTCAGGAACCCACTGCACTCAGTGATAGGGTCTCTGACATATGGGTCCAAGGATATCAGTCCCCCATAACCTAAAGGCAGTCAGGGTGCCATTGTCTAGACTGTAGAGGTCTGAATGCGTTCCCTCCATGGATATAGCCTTTTCCAAAACCACCACTGACCTAACCACACCAAAACGGTCATGCTGAACGATGTTACAAGGCAGCATAATGTTCTCTATGGCATCTCCATAGACCCTTTCCACTCAGGGTCTGTCACAGATGTGCTCTGGCGGACGCTAGGCAATCTGTGTTGATTTTTAATAACTTTGGTCAATCTGTTTTTATTTATTCTGGTCAATGGCAATATGGCCAATTGAGCTCTATGGAGGACCCGGGAATGAGCAACAGGGGCCCACAGAGAGGACTTCAGTTACCCTCAGGCCACCCTCATCGAAGTCTGTTTCTCATTGTCTTGGAATTCAGAGACATTTCACCACCAGTGGCCTGCTGGAGGTCATTTTGTAGAGGGCTCTAGGAAGTGTTCATGACCCTGTTGCTTTGTTGCACAAAAGGAGCAGTATACCTGCTGTACTCAGGGTTTACCAGGACCTTCTATGGCCTGTCAGTCTAGCTCCTCGCTTGAGTAACTGCACATGTCTCCTATGAATTCTCCTCCCATACGCCCCGACTCTGGAGGACGTGATGCTGGGAGACACACAGCAAACTTTCTCTGGCAATCCGCACTTATTGATTTGCCCATCCTAGGAGGAATTGCTACTGCCCTGTACAAACCTTTATAGGGCTCCAAGTAATCACTCGTACTCATGCTACCAGTAATTGATCACTCGACCCTAGGCAAGCACAATGTCAAAACTAGTTGCAAAAACAGATCAGAAACGATGTGTAGTAGGGAAAAAAATGTCAGTTGGCCTTCGCACCTGCTAAGAAACATTAGCTCGTTTAGGGGGTTGTCTCATTGTTGCCTATCCTAGTCTGCAGACTTGTTGATAATTTCATTACGTAAAACAAAAGCAGCTGAAAACTGATTACTCAACCCCCTCTGCTTAATTGTTACAGAGACCAGATCAATATCCCAGGAGTGTCAAGTGACTTGGATGCTATTACACTCTGATTGTTACTGAAAGTGTTCACTTTAATTGTTTTGAGTAGATGTGTATATATATTTATAGTGTACACCTTTTTACCCTGTACAATAAAGTTATGAGGACACAGTTATGATTATACATTGGTACGGCTAGCATTAAAGGTACCCAATGGACAGGAAGGAACTCAAACATTTTTTTTTGGTTCATGGACACATTGGGAATGTTAGCAGCTATTTCGCTCCAATAGGGTGTCTCCCGAGTATGTTTTTGTCACTGTTATACGCAGGTACAGAATTGGTTACTGAGATGATGAGGCGAATCGAATACGTGGTACGAAGTGGAAAGTGCGTTTTCGAATTATTAGGAAAATGTTTTGATTCGCACAGAAATCTCATGCGACACGAAAATTAGGCAGACTACGGATGGGCGCGACATCGGGATAAATTTTTTTCCAAAAATTGGCAGGGCGACATGTTACTGGCGACACGGAGCGTGGATCTCTGGGGGAAGGCGGAGCAGACAAGGCGCTGCTGACCCCATAATGCATTCATTTCTTGACATGTGATGCGTATTTTTATTTTTTTTTTTTTTTTTTATGATTAGACCAATCAGCAGCAGCCAGAGCAGCACTGTGATACTAATGGTGAGGCTATTAAATTGCGCGCGGACCAGGGACTTACAATTGTCTCCATTGGGACCTAGCCGGCTCCTCATTCTCACGAGAGAGACAGACGCTCTCGTGTTACTTAGGGACAGAGTTAGGGCCCACAGATACTTTATGAGGACACAGAATCGTTACTTAGGACACAGAACCAGTTAAGTAGCTGAGAGATCAACAGAACCGTTAGTCTTAGGGACACACAATCGTTACTCTAGGGACACAGAACCGTTACCTTAGAGTTGTTACTAGGGACACAGAACCGTTACTTAGGGACACACAATGTTACTCAGGGACAGACACAGAATAGTTTACTCAGAGGGACAGGACACAGAAATTGTTACTCCGAGGGACACAGAATTGTTACTGAGAGGACACAGAATTGTTACTGAGACTCAGGGGGACAGACACAGAATTGTTTACTCAGGGACAGACACAGAATTGTTACTGAGCGCGGACACAGAATCTGTTACTGAGGCGACACAGAAATGTTACTCAGGGACACAGAATTGTTACTCAGGCGACAAGACACAGAATTGTTACTTTACACAAAGGCAGGCGATCAGACACAGAATTGCGATACTCAAGGGACAGACACAGAATTGTTACTTCAGTGGGGGGACAGACGACAGATTTGTTACTCGAGGGACACAGAATTGTTACATGAGGTATGGGACACAGAATTGTTACTGAGAGGACAGACACTGAATTGTATACTCAGGGGAAAGTCCCCGAGAATAGTGTACTGACGGTACACAGAATTGTTAGCTCCCGAGTTTCCAAAGAATAGTATGTATACTGCGGCGAGACACATGGCATATTGTTAACTCATGTACTACAGAACTGTTACTCAGGGACAGGACACAGTACTTGTTACTCAAGGGACAAGACACAGAATTAGTTAACTCAGCGTGGTACATGGACACAAGAATTGATACTCAGGGACAGGACACAGAATTGGTTACTCAGCGACACAGAATTGATTACTGAGGGACACAGAAATTTGTTACTGAGGGCACACAGAATTGTATTACTCAGGGACACAGAAACTAGTTTACTCAGGGGCTGGATCTGACACATGAATTGTTACTCAGAGGACAGACAACAGAATTGGTACTCAGGGACAGACAACAGAATTTGTTACTACGCGAGGAGACACAGAATTGTTACTGAGGGACAGCATGAATTGTTAACTCAGCTGACACAGAATTGTTACTCAGGACACAGACACAGAATTGTTACTCCTGCCGTTGAGGACCCAGTAATTGTTTGCTCCGAAGGGACACAGCAATTGACTTACCTGAGGGACAGACACAAGACTTGATTATCTTCCCCGTGAGGTACCACAGAATCTCGGTATAGGCTCGAGGTGACGATAGTAATTGTGGTAATACACAGTTGGACACAGAATTCGTTACTTCAGCCGGACACAGACACTGAATTGTTACTGAGGGACACACGAATCTCGTTACTCGAGGGACACAGAGAAATTGTTACTCAGGACTCAGACAGGAAATCCGTTACTCAGCGGAGCACAGAATTGTTACTCATAGGACACAGAATTGTTACTTCCGTCGCCGACAGACACAGAATTGTCTACTGGTGGCGACACAGAATTGTTTAGCTGAGGTGACACAGTAATTGTTACTCGAGAGGACAAGACACAGAGAGTGGTTACTGATAGAGGGACACAGAATTGTTTTACTGAGTGGACACAGAATTGTTTTACTCAGGGACACAGAATTGTTACTCAGACACAGACACAGAGAATTGTTATCTGAGGGACACAGAATTGTTACTGAGGGACACAGAATTGTTACTGAGGGACACAGAATTGTTACTCAGGACGACAGAATTGTTACTCAGGGACACAGAATTGTTACTCAGGGACATGACACAGAATTGTTACTGAGGGACCACAGAATTGTTACTCAGGGAGCACAGAATCGTTGAAATTAGATAAGAGTATGCTAGACAACACGCAGAGGAGTGGCAGAGGAGGCAATGTTTTAGGAGCAAGCAGACGTGGCAGGCAGAGGAATGGGGTTCGAGGCAGCACTAGTCCGCAGCCAGGAGGCCAGTTGCTCCCGGTGTCACTCCAGCGTTCGTGTCTCCACCGACAACGCCCTGCCGTCATCGATTGGTTGGCTCGGTCGTCTTCCTCTTCCCAGGTCACCCGCTCTGACACCCTACAGCCAAACGGTCGGTGGGTAGTCAGACACAAACCCCGTTAGTTGGCATGGGCCCGGGAGCAAAGCCTCCCACTGAAATCACGTGGTCCATCTACCTGCCCCTGTCCTTTGATGTTCCCTCACCAAGAGCGAAGTATCCGCATGCTGGGGGCTCAGCCCCACTGACAGTGAGGAAGAGCTAACAGAGGGCGGTCAGGAACGGGGAGAGACATCCGCCTCTTCAGCAGCCAGGCGAAGAAGTACTGGCGAGGAGATTGGCTCGGGAGCCGGTCTAGAGACAGGTCTGTCTCCTGACCCACAAAAGCAGCCGAGGGGGCTAGTAGGAGGCGGAGACCCTAATTGATGATGATGAGGCTGATCGCACTTGGCACCTCGTCGTCATCAGGCTATTGCTTCCCGCATCATCAGGAGAAGAGGGTGCCAGCTTGGGCAGCGAGCAAAACAGTCGGTGGGTTGCCCAGGGAGGCAGCAGGGGGCGCAGCAGTGTCAGTGGAGGCAAACGGCCACGGAGTAGAGCAAACCCCTCCACTGCTGGTGGGTTCCATTTTTTTCATAGGTGCTGGCAGATTAACGGGCCTCCCATTGCTGCTGCCAGGCCCGTAATCTGCCATGGGCCCCTGTACCGCCTCCTCACGCTGCTGCCAGGTCCAGAGTGTGTCATGGGGCCCTGTAACGGCCTCCCATTGCTGCTGTCTCCATCGCCCACACTCTGCCATGTGCCACTTTCAGGTCTCCTCACACACTGCTGGTGGGTTCCATTTTGTCCCTAGGGTGCTGGCAGATTTTCGGGGGCCTCCCCTTGCTGCTGCCAGGCCGAATCTGCCATGGGCCCGTCCGCCTCCCTGCGCGCCAGGTCCCGAGTGTCCCCCTGGGGCCCTGTACGGCCTCCCCTTGCTGCTGTCTCCCACACGCGGGGGTTTTTT
>CATNWA010006882.1:0-11037 GCA_951230385.1 Staurois parvus
GCCTGTTCGCCCACCTGGGGGCCAGGTGCCTGTCACCCCGCCTGGGGGGCCCGGTGCCTGTCACCCCCGAGTGGGGGCCCGGTGCCTGCTGCCTGCCTCCGCCCCGGTGGCACCCGGTGCCACATCAGTGCTCTCCGCCTTGGTGGTCCCGGTGACTGCTGCTCCGCGGCCGGGTGGCCAAGCTGCCTGCTGCTTCGCCTGGTAATCCGTTTGTGCCTCTGCCCGGGGTCCAGCCCGATGTGCCTCCTTGGTCCGGAGTCCAGCCCGATGTGGCCTCTGCCCGGGAGTCCAGCCGGATGTTCCTCTTGAACGGAGTCCAGGCCCGATGTGCCCTCTTGCCCGGAGTCCAGCACGATGTGCCCTCTGCCACGGAGTCCCAGCCTGATGTGCCTTCTGCCAGGAGTCCAGCCCGATGAGCCTCTTGCCCGCTGTGCCTCTGCACTGGTGTGGCCTCCTGCCCAAGTCCTGCCCGGTGTGTGCCCGCTTTGCCCTGCCCCGAGTCCTGTCCCGGTGTGCCAGTTCTCTTAATATCCCGCGCCATTAGTTACCAGACCCAGGGCCGGTGTGAACCTTTTTTTGGCCCCAGCTTGTACTGGTTTTTGCAGCCGATCCCCTGATGCCCGCTCCCTTGAGGGGGGGGTTACTGTCAGGAAATGGACTGGGGCAGCAAAAGGTGGAACCCCGCACCTGCCTTATATGAGCTGCCAGTACCAGGTCCTGGCCAGCGTGTTGATGCTTCCCAGCAATCAGCTAGAGACTCAACCTTAGCAGAAGCCCATGATAAACACAACCTGGAACTGATTATCACTGGAGTCTTTAAGAAGGGATTAGGGCCCAAAAACCTGCAGACACTCCTGCCTTCGTGTGGTGTTTTTTTCCTTGGGCCCTGTATCTTTGTTAAACCTGCTTTCCTGTTTCAGTTCCTATTCCCTGTTCCTGTCTTGTTTGCTGACCCTGCTTGATTTCTGAACCTCTGCCTGACCGTCCCTCCTGTTCTGAACCCGTGGCTTTGATGGACCCCTGACCATCATCCCTCTGCCTGACCCTCTGTAACCACGCTGCTGCCCCGCTTACCCATGCTGAACCCTGAGCCAGTGACCCCCCCGACCATTCTCCCCGCTTTTGCTTCCCCCATGAACCTATCTGCCCGATTGAATATTGACCACCCCCCCCGGCCTGCCCTGAAACGACGCTTGCATTGTAATGTTACTCGTTTTATCTGTGGGGGTGGTTTTTGATTGGTTTTGTTTGCACTGTAATTATGTTTTTTTAGAGTATTTGCACCTGCGTTTAATGTTTATTGATTGGATTAGTGTTAATAAATTATATTGGTTTTATAACATATCTGAAGTCCCTTGCGTTTCCCTGCGTCAAGTCACATACCCTCTGTTCCACAACCCGGGAGCCCTGACGAAGCTTTGCTACTGACAGTGTTTACATCAAGAATCCCTCGGCTGACGCTGCAATACTTGACCGCAGCCCAGAGTCAGATCCCAGGTTCTGCTGCAGTCATGAGAGTGCCAACTGAGAGGATTTGGATTGTTTTCCCGCACATGTTTTCCCACCGCTGCTAATGGCGGGGTCTGCCCGTCTTCAGTAACAACCCCTGGCTGCAGTCAGGGCTCCCAGTGGGTTGTTTTCCTGCACTTGTTTTCCACCTCTGCTGCAGTCATGGCTAAAGAAAAAAGGTGTAATCCTGCACTTGTTCCAAGAAAAACAATAAGAAGAGACTATAAAGCCAAATTAAGTGGTGTTTCCCGCACGTTAAACTATCCACCTCTGGAGAGAGTCATGGATTAGACAGTAAAGAAAGGGTGTTGAGAATAAAAAAAAAAAGATGTAAAAAAAATAACCACATAATAAAAGCTGGAATCGAGTGGATTATAAGTGGTAAGGTGAGCATAGAAACAAAAAAAGAATTTCGGCAGCCTCTAGAAAACTAAAGGACGAAAGCTGCAAAAAAAAAAAAGGAAAGTTACCCAACCCCTGCGTAGTCAAGGCTCCCCCCAGGGGTGTTCCCGATACAGGAACGCCTCTGCTATTGGCCGGCTTCCCCTATCCTGGGGAGACAGCAAGGGGCTGGCAGCGCATTGCTACCAGTGGCTGTAGAAGGCTAAAATGAATGGAGACCCCGCCTCTGCTATGGAAAGGATTATGGTCCTAAGGTAATACAGTGAGAAATGGTAAAATATGGGTGTTTGTGTTGGGGGAGAGGCAAAAAGTGAGCCCCAACTTAGTGGCTCCTTGCCAGGAGGAAAGTTCTGGGGGGAGAAAATTCACGACAGATAAATAAAATCGGAATAAAAATCTAGATAACGGTGCTAAAAATAATATAAGCAGAAAAAGAGGGATCTGTGGCTGGGAATCAAGAGAATTAAACAAAACAAGAGATGTATAAAAGTTTAAACGCAACTTGTCGGTTTCGACAGAAAGAAAGATTCGCACGAGTTGCATCTTTGCGTTCAATTTTAATCTTTAACCCCCGCCCCTAAAATACATGTTCTCGGTGATTAGACACTCTCATTCGAAAAAAACTGATCGATTCGGATGCCTGAAATAGGAAATACCTCGAAAGGAAACATAATAATAGTCAATAAACCAACCATGGTATGAAGCGAGTATTTACTAAAATTAAGCTAGTGAGAGGATTGGGCATAATTTAATGCAGTGAGGATAAAAATCAAAAGGCCGAAGTACGGTAAGTAAGAAATATACAAAGGTAGTCATAAAGAAGTTCTGGGAATGTGGTCTAGAAAAAAAAGTTGGAAGTCGTGGGATAAGGACAACACATAAGAAAAAGGAGGTTATAGGGAGACCCGTATTGCAAAAACATGTTGATTCTATTGTGCTCAGGCTGAAGATAATAAAGCCTATTATTGCAACCCATAAGGCTAAAGGGGCAGGTCCGAATAAAGTTGATCCTTTGTCTAAGATCTCAAGAGCCTTATCTGTTTATCTGGCAGAGGGTTATAACTTCCACTGACACGAATGTTGAATATTTTGGTTTTTTTACTCGGACAGATTTATAGGTCGAGGAAGAAATTGTATGGGAATTTTTCTCCAGTTCAGCAGGTATAGTCAATTAACAATCACAATATTCAGGAACGAGTCCCCTTCAAATTGGTGAGTGGCAGTACATGGGAAGGAGAGGGAAACGTATGAGGGTCGGGCGCTTAATTTAGTGATGGATCCTCTATCTGAGAACTTGGGTGGATAGATTAATGAGGATTACTAGAGAATATACAATCGATAATTGGATGTTATATGAAATCATACATAAGACAATGTTTGATTGTCAAGTTGTAATTATACGTGCCGTGTTCTCTTACTTTTCTGTTTCCATAAATTCTCTTGCATCAACCAGCACTTCTGTTTGCTCACTCGAAAGCAAAAGATAAGGCTGTGTGAAGCTGGGGGTCAATTTATAATATTATTATAATATTGTACATAGGAATAAATTTTTATTTTTTTATTAGAGTGTTCTTTATGAAATTGTTAAAATTATATTTGTTAAATGGTATGTATTGGTATTTATTTTTTTTTTAATAGACTATGGTATATTTGAGAAATGGTTAATAAATAGGGAAGATAGAAGAATATATAAATTGGTTAAGGGGATGTAAGTTGATTTATAAATCTATGGATTGTTTGCTGGTTCTAGAAAGATTCGGGGAAAGGGATGGTTATTTCTTATTTCTTATTGCCCTCGGAAGGCTTAAATTTTGATTATTATATTGAGGTATGTAATTGTCCTGCATTGTGGACTGTTTTAACTGTGAAATAGGGTCATTGTATTGATTACGGGAAGAATAGTATGCGGATGATGCGTATATCGAAAAGGGAAGAATCCGCTTGTGCGAGAAAGGGCTTTGCTAGCCATAAAAAAAAAATTGTGTTGTCTTCAAGTTAAGAATTGATGCAAAATACAGATGTTTTGTCTAGTGGTGTTTTATTTTATATATTATTAAGAATATATAGGATAGTTACAGGGTTCGGGACGTTGATTATATTATAGGGGAATGTTTTTATATAGATTATAGATTAAGAGAAGAAAGGGAATATTAGGGAATTGATCCTCAGGAAACTAGAATAGATTAGAAAATTTAGTAGATTAGTTTGAATGTTAGTTAACAGTAGGACATTTATAGTTTTATAGCATATTTTTTTAAACAATGAAGTATATACGAATATTTTTACGCATTTCAAATGTTAGTATCTTATTTGAATTTAAGAAAAGGCCGTTGCGAATAAGGTTAAAAGCGACTATCGGTATTATTTTTGAATGCGATAGAATAAGTGGTTATTTAGGGGGATAATTCCCACAAAATTTATTATGTTGTTTTTTTATACGGCTTATTATTATTGTTTATATATATATTTTATATTTATGATAATTTTTATTGTGCTATATATTTTTATTTTTTTATTTTTATTGTTTAATTCTGATTTCAGTATTTTTTTTTATTATCTTGTTAATAAAATTACGGAAATATGTCTATATATATTTATTGAATACAAAGACAAACATAATTATGTTTATAATATTAGCTTAATTGTGAAAACGTGCGAAAAATTGAAAGAAAAAAATTAGAAGGTTTTAATACTGATATAGTAACTACGAAGAATAACTACCGAAGCGATTTAGAAATAATTAATGGGTTAACCTGAGTATAGCAAAACAAAAGAAAAAAAATAAAAGAAATACCCGTGAGCGAAATTGTAAAACAGGTATAGAATATGGGTAGCCAATATTTGCTTGAAAAGAACATTTTATATCCGCGGTGTTCAATTAATAAAAAGGCAGAAATTATTGATTTTTTTTTATTATTTTTTAAAAAGTAAAATTATAGAATATATATAATGTTTATGTTTTAACGATTTTAGAAATAATTGTATTTTACGGGCGCATTGGCTGTCTCATGATTTAATCAAGGTAGATTTTTATTCGCGGGAAGAAGCGAGGTATTGATATATGTGTAAAAATTATAAAATTTTGTAGCGGAGAGAAAACGGGGGGGGATGCATTAGATTTTTATAAATTATAATTAAAGGGGCCCCCCCGCGGAGGTGTAAAACTAGGGGTATTTTTTTTTAAAGGAGCATTAGTATTAGGATATTGATGATTAGCGGGGAATAGGTGCGAAAATTTTATTTTTTATTTGATTTCATCGGAAGATATGTTTCAACCCGGGGCAGTAGGGGTATTTTGCGGGGGGGGAGAGATTTTAGGGTTTAAATGCCGATTTTATTTTGTTATTTTTTTTTTTATATTTTAATTAATATTAAAAAACACAAAAAAGACAATGTGAGGATTAAGTTAGGAGCGGGATTTTTAGTGAAGTATAAAAAGATAAGATATAATATTAATTATTATGATAAGTGAATTATTTTGGCGGTGTCTAATATTTATTAATTTGGGGATATTATTATATTTTTAAGTATTTTATATAAATGTTTAAGATAAAAGCCGCCTGACGGCGTGGCGGCTATTTTATAAGGTAGGGTATTATGGGCGACCTGGGCGCGGGGTGAATTAGACGCGAATTTATTAAATATTGAGTTTTTTTATTAGGGATTTATTATTTTTAATAAGTATGATATTATTATTATAGGGGAGGAGGAGCAAGCTTGTGGGTTATATTAATTTTTTTATATATAAGTATTTTTGAGGATTTTGGACAGATAAAGAAAACTTTATTATATTTTTTTAAGTATTTAATTTTTTAGCCCGATTGAAGAAAAAGCAAGCCTTTTTAATTTTATAAGGGCAGACGGTGGGGGCAAAACCTGGGCAGGGACGGTATTAACATGGAGAACTTGCTGTTTAGCGATTAGGAAGAATAATAGATTTTAATGGATTAAATAGGAGATTAGAAATTTTGCGTTGTACGCTCGATTTAATGCGGATGATTTGATTGTTATATTTAGGAAATTATTAAAACAGTACATTTACAATAAATTTAATAAAAAGAAAAGATTAAGAGTATGTGAACGAATCTGACAAAAATATTAAAAGTTTAACACGATTTAAAGGGTTTTTAAATTTTAAATTATCAGCATCATAGCAAAAAAAGGCAAAAAGGAAAATTTCTGAGCGATGCTTTTATTTAATTAGCCTATTAAAAGATAATGTATAAGGACCATTTTTAAATATGACTCGGGTTTTAAAATAACGCCTCAAAATTGACAATAATTAAATAAAGGGTACACTAACCCTCTGCGAGTAAAGAGAAACAATATTAAATGTATACAAAAAATGGCGGTAAGGCATTACAAAACGGGGTTGATTTGAGATATGGAAAACCATCATGGAGGTGAACGCAATAAACCTGATCATAAGGGGAAAACCGTGACCCGTCCTAACAATATTATTATTAAGTTTCACAATGATTAATTTTTAAGCTCCCAAATGCATAATAATTACAACTAAGGATAAATGATTATAAAAAATATGGAGCACGAATAAAAAACAAAAGTAATAGGCGTCTAAAGATGTATTGACTTGATAAGAGAGAGATAAGGTTTTAAGTACTATGCTTTAAGGAGACATCGATAGAACGGGGGACTTATGCGCCCCTCCAATCCCCCCCCCCCCGAAACTCTGACTGGACAACAATAATGATGATAAGTTTGGATTATAAAAAGTAATCCCTACTAAAGTGGAAAATTAAAAAGAATAAACAGTATTTGTGGTATGTACACAATCCTCTGAGATCAAAATGTTGAGGAAAATACAGAAAGTTAAGCTTTTGAAGTATGTTCTACAAAATAAATAAGACTTTACCTTAGGCGAAAGACCTCTTCTCCGCGCGCTCGCGGCTTTTTAAAAATTCAACGATATAAATAAGAAACGACATATTCAGACGCAAGCTCAAAATCATTCTGATTAAAACGCGATCTCTGGGTTAGAAAAAGCGGAGCAAAAATAAAGTAGAATACCTGGGTATATACCGAAGCCCACCAAATGAGCCTCCGATATTATAATCAGGGAAAAAGTAGTAATGTTATAACTGGATATTGGAAACAAACGACGAAAGGAGATCCCAGCCGTAAGGGAATAATATGAAGATGAAGGTAGGGGGCCGAACAGTTATCTAGACAAGCCACTGGAAGAAGAGCGGACATGATCCAAATAAGAAAAAAAATCACACCACAGTTTCAAGTACTCGTTTATGGAGACAAACTAGACCCCCGCGGCAAGAAACGAAAAAGAACTCCAGAATAAAGCGACTTGAAACTAAGATTCATGATCATCATGAAATAAGAGACTGGGAACGGAGGAATAGTGAAATTAATAAGAAGAATAAAGGGAACCCAATTCGCAAGGGTGCCTGATGCTAGATGACCTACATGACTACACAATTTCACGATTGGAGGTCTGGAATTGTAGGAACTAGAGTCAGAACGGACGGACTAGCAGATACATGTCGTCGGGTATTGAGATCATATAGGAAGGATAATCTATGCTCAGGGGAAGGGAGTTAGGGAAGAGGCGAGGGAAAATGTTACATTAATTATGAAAATGGTAAGCATCGTACCGTGACGCGACACACGCTCAGGGTATGTAATGTCTGATTAGAAGGGAAATGGAACAAAAGTAGAAAAGATAAAGAGGGGAACAGGTTAACACCGAATGAAAAAGAAAAGTTAGGGGTTCATCCCGGACTGGATGGGGGGGTGATGAAATTGTTGAATGGTGGGCACTGGACATGAAAGTATTCGATAGAGTGATTGAAAAGTGGATGTCATCCGAGGTTGGCAAGATTGGATTGATAAAGTGAATGATGTAATATGCAATTTCAACATGGGGTGGTACTCTGTTTTTGGGGAAAAGGGTGATGGGGGTGGTTGTTTGATAGATGGGACACAGATGGTGGTGCCAAACGTGTTATACTTGCTGGATCCAAACAAGACGCCATGGTCGGCTGCCGCGGGCGTGCCACCCCGGAGGCCGCCCCGGGCCTCACCCCCCACCCGCTACCCTCCTCCCCTGCCGCCACGCCTCCTCCGGCGCCTTCGGTCCGCTCCGCCAGCCCCTTCCCCCCCGCCCCCCGCCCCCCCACCCTCCTCCACCACCCACCCCCCCCTCCCCGAGAAAAACCACATACCCCCCAAAAATAATAATAGAAACAAAAAAAAAAAACAAAAGACACCCGCCGGCAGTGCTTCTCCAGACAACTCTCAGGTGATTTGCGCAGGGAACGGATAGTTTATGTCTCATCAGGAAATGTATAAAAAAACTACCGGACATGGATCCACGAAACTCATGGTTTACACCTACATTCTCTCCTACGTATTCTCTCGAAAGTATACAAGAGTCTGGGTATGGCAATACTTGACTGAGAAAAGGCTATACGATATTAACCCATGGCTTCTGCAGGGGGCGAAAAAATGGAAGGGGCCCCGCAATGGTGGACTCACCTCCTTATACGCAGTACCGGGCTGGGCCCGGGGTGCTCCCGCAATCAAGATCAACCTTGCAAACCATAAAAACCTGAACTATTATACGGGTATTTAAGGGATGGCCAACCTCAGACTCGCCCTTTGGGGTGTTTTTCCTGGGCCCTGTATCCGTTCCCGCTTCCTGTTTCTGTTCCCATTCCTGTTCCTGTCTTTTTGCTGACCCGGGCCTTTTCTGTTTCCTCTGCGACTTCTCCTGCTCTACCCCGGGGCCCTTTCCCACCCTCCCGCCCCGACCCCCTGTAACCCCCCTGCCCCTACCTTTGACCCTGGGTTGTGACCCCGACCATTCCCGCTTGCTCCCCCTGACCTACCCGCCCGATTTATATTGACCCGCCTGCCTGACGACGCTTGCATTTATGTATGTTATTGTGGGGGTTTGGGTTTGGGTTTGTTTGCACTGTATTATGTTTTAGTATTGCACTGCTTTTAAAGTTTGATTTTTTGTGTTAAAAAATTTTAATTTGGTTTTTAAACATTTTAAAGTCTGCTTTTCCCCTGCGTCAGTCACACCCTCGGTCATCCCCCGGGAGCCCTGACAGAAGCTCTCTACGAAAAGTATACAAGAGCCGGGATAGGCAATATTTGCCGCAGCAAAGAGTCGTCCCGGTTCGGGAAGAAAAGAGAGGTGCCAACTGAGGAGGTTTGGTAATGGAGTAAATCACTACCCCGGGACAGAAAGATTGTTTTTATCCCTATGAGGACAATTTTGAGTTTATAATAAAAAATGGAAAGTCTGGGAAAAATTAAAGTAAAATGAAATATATGGGGAATAATTTCCGGGAAGTGGAATTAGAATGGGGTTTAGGAAAATAGAAAGATGGAGTTAATGAGGAAAAAGGAAAGGGGAGGTGGGGGGAGAGGGAAGGGGGGAGGGGGGGGGTTTTGGGAGGGGGGATGGAAAAGAAAAGGAAGTTTTTATTGTAAAATAAATCATAAAAATTACTGTTTTTTTTAATTAAAAATAGAATTTTTGAAATGACATGTAAAAGCTTGAAAAAAATAAATTTTTAAAAAAAAAAAAAAAAGAAGCTCCATAAGCCCTCTATCAAAGAATCAGAATTCTGAGAAAGGTCAGAAGTGTAAATTTAAAAAATAGTTTTTAATGAAAAATAAAAAACTATACAGAAAAAAGGGCAGGAGTCAACATTTCAAAATTAAAACCCCAAAAATGGGTCAAAAGTATAATTTACGTGTAAACAGACTATAGAAAGATAAGAGGGATTTTTTTTTCAAGCAAAAAAGTGCAGAGAAGGGGGCCCGGAGTAAAATATCGTTTTTAGTAAACGTTGTGTTTTTCGGGGCTTAAATTTTTTACTTTGATTGTGAATAAGCAATGAAAAATATGTCCGCCAGAACATGTTTGAGCGTGGGGGTTAATGTTCTTGCAGTATGTGTCCTTTTTCATGTGTTGTGCTTGGCCAGAGTGGATTACTTTTCGGAAATTATTGGTCGAGTTTACCTGTGGTAAAAGGGGATGCCCGGTTGGTAATCTATCTATCATCATCTATTATTTCTTCTTTTTTTTCTTTTTTCTATGCTTCAAAGATAAAAGGCTGATTGGTTTTAAAGCTGTTTATTCAGGGCAAAAAAGGTCCTGCTGTCATCCTCCAAAAAGGGTTCCTTCTTCCCATTTTACAGTCGAGCTGGGCCCCGAGGGGACAGCAGTGCAGAGTCCAATCTCGTTTCCCGAAACTCTAAGTGCGATTTACCTCTTTACACAGTGATGACCTAGGAGGGGGATTGAAAAGGGGATCCCCTCTAAGAGACGTATTTGCAAACGTATAAAGCCCCCTAAGAAGGGGGTGGGGGGGAGAGAGGTTTTTTTTTTTTTTTCCTCTTGCCCCTCCGTGTCCCTAATTTCCCTCTGTTTACCCTTTCGTCCTCTAGTTTTCCCCAAATTCTTCCCTTTTTTTTAATGGGGGGGGAGGGGGGGGAGAAAAGGGGAGAAGGATGATGAGGTGAGGAGTAGGGGGGGAGGGGGGAAAAGTTAGCGGGGTAAAAGCCCCCAGGTAAAGAAAAGAGGAAAGAAGGGGGGAAAAAAGGGGAGTCAGGGGGAAAAAAGAAGATGGAGAAACCAAAATATAACCTTAAGTTTAAGGGCTAAATTGTCCCGGGGAAAAGGGTTTAGGTTATTTAAAGAACTACAACATAGAAAATCCAGTGTATTCTTGCAAGAAACACACTTGAATGAGTCGAAAGGGTTTGCTGAGAAAAAATTTCCCACTGGTTTTTGGGTTCACCCAAATTAAAAAGAGCAAAAAAATTTTATGGCTTTGTAAAAATATAAGGTTTGGGTTGAGGAGGATTTACGGACCCGGGGGGAAGGGTTCCCATTTTTTAGAGGTAAATTACGGGAATTGAGTGCACAATGCAAAATTATGTCCAAATAAAAAGCCGGAATTTTTTTAGAGAAGTGTTGAAAGATTGATGGGCTTTAAAAAAAAGGTGTATGTTGTGGGGGGGGGATTTTAACCTCTGAAGACCTGAAGTGGTCCCCCTTCTTTTAGGAGAGAGGAAAGCAAGTCCTTGAGAAGGGTTTAAAAAAAGGTGCATGATGTCAACTGGTGGACTGGG
>CATNWA010006883.1:0-16836 GCA_951230385.1 Staurois parvus
AATAATAGATCAGACACACTAAGGGATCAATCCCTGTTTTTGGTAAAATATATTTCTACATGGAAAAAAATTTCCCTAGCGGGGTGTAGAAGTAATAAAATCCAACAGACCAAATCATGAAATGCTTGCTGCTGATTCTGTGTTGGTTGAATCACTAATTGAAAGGGGCCTGTTCAAAATAATAGCTGTGTGGAGTCTATGTGTGAGGTCATTCATCTTAGAAAAACAGGTGGCAAATTATTGCACTTTATTTAAACCATTTCAATACGGGCAATTTTACACCCATTCCTGCCAGGCCAGTTTTAGGTTTCAGGCTCTCGCACTATGAATCAAAATTGCGCGGTCATACAACATTGTACCCTAACCTAAACATTTCACCAAACCCCCCCCCCCCCCCACTTGGCTCCCTTTTGGTGGTTATTTAATCACCGCTGGGGTTTTATTTTCTTTGCTAAATTTAACGAAAAAAAAGACCAAAAATTTTGAAAAAAAAAAACGTTTTTCTTTGCTTTCTGTTATATAAGTTTACAAATAAATAATTGTTCTTCATAAATTTAGGCCGGAGATGTATTCTGTACATGTATTTGTGAAAATAACCCAAATTAGGATGTATTTTTTAGTTTGTAGGAAAGTGTATAGAGTTCACAAACTTTGGTATAGATCTGATATTGATCAATCCTGAAGTACTGAACAGCAATTTAATTTCTTGAGGTCCAAGAATGTCAGAATAGTACAGATATCCCCATATGTCAGGGACAGTACAGATATCCCCCCCAAATGTCCAGGACAGTTACAGATATCCCCCAAAGATGGTCAGGACAGTACAGATATACCCAAATGTCAGGACCAGTAACAGATATTCCCCCAAAATGTCAAGGACAGTACAGATATACCCCAAATGTCAGAACAGTACGATATCCCCCAAAGTCAGACAGTACATATACCTCCCCCAATGTCAGGACGGTACAGATATCCCCCAAATGTCAGAACAGTACAGATATCCCCCAAATGTCAGGATAGTACAGATATCCCTCACCCCCCAAATGTCAGGGACAGGGGACAGATATCCCCCCCAATGTCAGAACAGTACGAGATATCCCCAAAGGATAGACCCTTTTTTGCAGAGTAGACACAGTCTGAACGACGTACTTTCTGCGAGTAACAGGTACTTCATAAGACGGCATGGCGAGTTTTTTGAAGTTGTATTTTTTTTTGTCATAATTTTTCGAAAATGAAAAAATTAAAAAAATTATTTTCACTATTTTTTTTTTTACATACTGTCACCAGTGCAGTACAGCGTCCATCATATAACTCTGGCATGGCGGATAGGTGACAGGGTACACTGAGGTGGGGGGTGACAGTATGAAAAAAAATATATATATATATTTTTTTAAAATTTGTTTAATTTTTTATTATTTTTAATTTTTTATTACATTTTTTTTTATTTTTTTTTAAGATTTCTTTTTCATATTTTTACTATGACCAAAGTAGTACAATGTTACCAATAGTAACATTGTACTACATTGGGATTGTGATCAGTATTTTTTTTTTTTTTTTTTTACACAATTTGCTTATAGCAAAGAATTACTTTGCTATAAGCAAGCATTTACCTGAATGACATCCGATTCATTCAGCCTTTTTTTTTTTTTTTTTGTGCTGTAGCTGTAATTTGGTCACAGCTAATCACATGACATGTGGGCATGTGATTAGCTGTGACATTCACAGCTAGGCAGTAGTATACATTTGTGATGAATGGCAATGATATGTCAAAGCCATCCATTGTATACAACTGTCATGTGACCTGCTGTGTGATTGGTCACAGCAGGTCCACATGGTACCAGCAACGGGGGCCGGTACTCAGGATCTGTACTATGGCCGTGTCCGAGGTACACAGCCATAGGTGACAGATCGCACCGCTGCGCGCGCTCTGCGCATTTAGCGCCAAATGGCGTGCACTGGAATGCAGAAGCAGTTTTGGAGCCGCCAAACGGCCATTGGCCGGGCGGCTAGAAATGGTTAAGGAAGAAAGGAAGGCAGCAAATGTTGGACATGCTGGTTACAGTGCATTTCTCTCTGAAATTCTGAGGAAAATGGGTCGTTCCAGACAATTGTTCAGAAGAACAGCGTACCTTGATTAAAAAAAGTTGATTGGAGAGGGGAAAACATATAAAGTGCAGAAAATGATCGGCTGACTCAGCTAAAATGATCGCAAATGCTTTAAAATGGAGACCAAAACCTGAAAGACGTGGAAGAAAAGAAAAGAAAGCAAAAAACACAACCATTGGAATGGATAGTAAGCATAGCCGAAATGGCGCGGACTCAGCCAACAATCAGCTCCAGGAAGATGAAAGAAGGTTTGTGACGTTCCCTGTGAGGACTGTTACAATTAGAAGACGCCTATGTGAAGCCAAGCTATCTGCAAGAAGCCCCCGCAAAGTCCACAGTTGGAAAAAAGACGTGTGTGCTGAAAGAGGTTACAATCTGCGCCAAAGAGCACATTGACTGGCCTTAAAGAGAAATGGCGCAAACATTTTGTGGACTGATGAAAGTAAGATTGTTTTTTTTTTGGTCTAGTGGGCGGAGCAGTTTGTCAGCTAACGACCCCCAAACACTGAATTCAAGCCCACAGGACACTGTGAACGACCGTGAAGCATGGTGGTGCAAGCATATCAATGATATGGGGATGTTTCTCATACTACGGTGTTGGGCCTATTTATCGCATACCAGGGATCATGGATCAGTTTGTAATACATCAGAATACTTGAAGAGGTCTGCTGCTTTGCCTTATGCTGAAGAGGAAATGCCCTTGAAATGGGTGTTCCAACCAAGACAACGACCCCAAACACACCAGTTAAACGTGCAACATCCTTGGTTCCCGACCAACAAGCATTGGACGTTATGGAGTGGCCAGCCCCAATCCCCGGATCTTAATCCAATAGAAAACTTGGGTGGGGGTGACATCAAAAAATGCTGTTTCTGAGGCAAAAACCAAGAAATAGAGAAGAAACTGTGGAATGTGGTCCAATCATCCCTGGGCTGGAATACCTGATCACAGGGGGCCAGAAGTTGGGTGACTCCATGCAACACAGATGTACAAGCAGTTCCTCACGAAACAATGCGACTACAACCAAATATTCATGAAGTCATGACTAGTGCAACCCGAGATAGGTTCATCACAGACCCCCACTACACCACCATTACCCTATCCATACCAATTCCCCTTTACTTACTATAATTACAGAAAACACAACACCAATTTTGGTACGTAAATGGCCAGCACGGCCTTTTATTAACCCAATCAAGTTTAAACACACTCAACCATTCCTTATACCAGAAAACATAAAGAGTTGTCGTTGGTCTTTGATGGACCGGATAGGCCACCACCAAAACGATCCGAAATGCACCTGCGGACAACATACAAGCCTCCATATTCCACTAGGCACAAAAAAAAAACCAAAACTAAAAAGAAAAGATCAAAAAGCCCAGATCACCAACCAGCTCGGAGACAACCATACTGTCCGCAGATGCAGCACCACCACCTTCCCAGTTAAACCTCGGTTAAATGGGAATGTTCCCTGGGCATCACCATACCAACGATGGGTCCCAACACCATTTTGTACTCCCAAGATAAGAAACCGCCTCCAAAGACCAACCACCGCACTGCACGCTGGGTGAGCCTTACCCAATGCGTGCCACACCCACAACAAACCCCTCCGAACGTCCATCCCTAGACACCAGAGACCATAAAATCGCTCCACAACCGCAGTCAGATGTTACGCCCAGCACTCCAACGATACTCCAAGTATCCACCTCTGAGCTCCAGATGCCCGGACCCACCCAGCCCCCCATTACGGACAAGAGAAGCGCCCCACCTCCTTGTCGACCTTAAGATCAGATGGCCACCCGCAGGAAGCACCAGGACATCCAGTGGGCCATCCATCCCGTCGAGTCAAACGCTGCCCACTGCAGCACACGACCCACACAACATACCCGGCACATCCCATCCAGCTGACAGAAGCTTCCTGCCTAGCCAACCCCAGCTGCCTACCAGTAGGCCTAACATCAGCCCACCGGGCCCCCCAAGAACACACATAGGAGTGACCCAGGATCCACACCAGGCCACACCGGCTCCCTTCTGAAAGAAAAGGAAAAGCAATACCCCCCCCCAGGACAACATACATCACCCAGACAGGACAGGCACTACCCCCCAGGCCATGGACAAACAGAACACGAGACCCCACTAGACCCCCAACAGATGCGGGACGAACGCACAGTCGAAATCTCCGTTGAATTCCCACCTACCAATACGTGCGACCCCATATCCAACAAACCCCACCCGGACAGCTTCCGTAGTAGCCCCCATCCAAAGCGAATGCGAAGCACACAAGGACGCATCCAACCAGCCGCCGTGAAACACCGTCAGAAAAACTGACACAAAGTGAATTAAGAGGACCCCCTCAGCGTGCTGGAAAAAAAAAAAAAGGACCCCTGCCCCACCCGGACGATGGGGGATAGAAAATCTGCACCGCACCCACTGGGCACACATAAGATGCTGGAAGAGCAAAAGAAGAACTGCACCCCATGCACCCACGCCCCAACTGGTCCATCCTAGACCGGTGATGGACGAGCACCTCACCACCCCCAGTAAACCCAGCACACGACCAATCCCCCAATAACCCCCCAATAACGGATGTAGACGGACTACCCGAACTTCACCAAAAAGCTCAATGCCCCCAAAAGGCCACCGCAAAGGCCGTACCAAAACAAACACCTCGAAGCCCGAAAGACACCACAGACCGCAGGGCGGCACAAACCAAGACCCTAACAATCTCAACGGACACTGGATGCTTGTGAATCCCTTCAGCGATTGAGCCCTACGGGAACCCCGATGGGCCAGTCGAACCCAAAAGGCTTTCGTGAAAAACCCCCGACACCCCAGCAACTTAAGAAGAAAGGCCAAACCAGCCAACCGGCAATCAAACACAGCAGCCGACACCCCCCCCGCTCTAATTTCCGTGCCAAAATTACCAACACAGCGAACACCACCCTCAGGCCCCCACGGATCAATATTGACCCGCCTGCAGCAGGTCCACCACTCCCACCAGTAAAAATGCACACTGCGGACAACACCATATGCCACCAGGCTCCAGACGCAACCCAACCAGCTCGGAGACAATCATACCCATCCGCAGTGCAGCACCACACCTGCCAGTTAAAACCTTGGGTTAACTGGAATGTACCCGGGCACACCATACCAACGATGGGTACCCCCACACCATTTAAGTCGAGCTTGCAGACCATGTCGCTCACTCCCCTACTACCGGATCCAGCCTGCAACGACCCCAAGGCAAAATCCCACAGCCAGTCGGGACAAGGCACCCCCGCGGTGCTCCTCCCCCAGCACCAACCCTCGGAATGTGTCCCACTGAAAATGAGCCAAAGCGACAACCAGAGTTTGCTCAATCCCAGGGAGATGCACAGCATGAAGAAATAATGGTCAGCTGCAGCACGCAACACGAAATGGCGAAGCAGGCCAACCACCGGCCCACCGCGACGAAGCTGAGACCCGATTGATGACCCGAACCACCCCCAAAATGTTTACACCGAAAATGAACATTTACTTCCGAAAAATGCTCCCCCCCACACGGCAACCACCAGCAACCACCGGAAAAAAAAAAAAAAAAATATATCAAAACAGCACCAAGATACGAAGAAACAAACCACCCCGCCTCCTCCACACCCAGGAAGCAGGCCATGGAACCGCGCTCCACCGACTTCAGCAAAAGGCCCCATATCCAACGGAAGCCGCCGCATCCCGGAAACAAATCCAGGTCAAAAATAGCTCCCAGGGCCAGACATCCACAGAGCTCGCCTGTTGAAGGAATCCAAAACAGGTGAGCCAAATCTGCAATCGCTGGCAGAACAACCCAACGCCAATTCGGCTGGCAGAATCACCAAGCTCCATCGGCAGTATACGGTAAGCGAAGGTAAAGCTTTGCCCACAACGACTGCCAGGCCGCAGCTGAAACTTACACTTGCCATAGTACCCCACGAATCTCAACTTTGAAGCCAACAGCTTGTCCTCAGGCAGCCGGCACTCCACAGCTCCGGAATACCAAAAAACGCCCAGGAAAGTATTCACCCGCAGCGGGCCCTCCGTCTTTGTCCAACGCCAGCGGAATAACGAAACGTTGTGCAATGTGTTGCAAAGTGGCCAGCAAAAAACTGCACATACCCCGGAAGCTGGCGGACCCACACAAAGAAAAATCATCTAAAAACGGGATGACCGCAGGCCACCCCGGAGACATCCCGCACCACCCACTCCATGCATGAACTGAACTTCTCGAACAAAGCGTAGGATATAAAACACACCCATGAGGAAGGCACTTCGACAACATAAAACGAGCCCTCCCAACGACAACCCAAAAAACACGAAGGGACCGGCCGGTATGTACCACAACAGCCGAAGCGCTGACTCAATATCCCATAACGCCAGGAGCGCACCCGCGCCCATACCGAAGAACCCAGAAAACTGCCCGCATCGAACGACGTATAATACACCGCACCTGACTCTATATCGATGGCGTCGGTCACCGACCCCCACTGTCAGGAAGGACAGGTGAGGAATTAACCGAAACGCATGAGGCTTTTTTTTGGGCACAACCCCCCAAGGGAGAAAAAAGGAAACGGGCCGCCGGCCCACGCGGTCTAAACCCACTTCCTTACGCAACTTATCCGAAACCACGCTGCATACTGCAAGGTCGACCGTGAGTTCCGCGCTAAAAAGGAGGAATCCGAAGTCAAAGTACACGGGATGCGGAAACCCTTTTATCCGAAACAAAACTGGAACCGCCAGCAGAACCCCTACGCTTTGAGGCTGATTGTCCAGGGGAGAACGAAACCACCACCGGCCCACCCCGAAACAGACCAGAGGGCCTCGCCGGAGTCTATGAGCTGTAACCAAAGGCCCCACGGGACCGTATTGTCCCAGCGGCAATGATGGTTCGTAAACCGCCCTACGCTGCCGAAACTGTTCATCGCCCACCGTAGCCCAGTGATCCCCCCTTAAACCCAGGAGCCTCGCTAATAGCGTCAAGGGAACAGAAAAACGCCGAGCAATGGCTCAGGGGCCGTTTCCCATGGGACACTGGCCACAATCGCGAAAGCCTGCAACCAATTAGCAAAAGCACGTGGGAATACAACGAAAAAGAACGCGCTTCTCCTCGTCCTACCGCCTGCCCCTCATCAACCCTCGACCCATCGACAGGCAGCCGCTCCAAGAGCAAGAGCGTGAAGATCCCGACATAAACACCTCACCAATCTACTCCCGTACATACGAATGTCAAGGGCACACCAAGGGGCCCTCAAAACCACAGGCACCCTGCAAAGCCCCCCCGGGCCCCTGGCACCCCCCTGCCCCCCTCCCCCCAAAACCCGTGGAGGGGGGCCGCCTACCCATGCCCCCGGGGGACCCCTCCTTTAACCCCCCCTGCCCCAAAACCCGAAAAGAAAACACCGGGCCCCCCCATGCGCCCCCCATTACCTCCCCTAGGCCCCCGCAAACATCCCCACCGGGCAGGCGGGAATCAAAAAACCAAAGGAAACAGGCCCAGCACTCCCACCCCCCGCCCAGCGAAAAAGCGCCGAAAACAAGCCCCCGGGCCGGGAACCGCAAATCACAAAACCCCCCACCAAACCCAACGGGGATGCGCCGCCCCCCACACCGCAAAAGGGCCCCCCCCCAAACCCAGCCCCCCGGGAAAAGCAGCTAAAAAAGAAGAGAGCCCCCAAAAAAAAATTTGGAAACCTCCCCAGGCTGCCCGGGAGCCCGGCCCAGCAGCCGCGCGCCCCAAAAATTCCCCCGGCCCCAAAGGGCGGAAAAGCTGTGGGCCCCCGGGACCCGGGTTCCGACAGCTCGCCCTCCGATCGGCCTCCCCCCCCTCTCGATGACTGGAGGGCCCTTCCCAGTCCCAGGAGCCCGGTCCCGAGGTCTGTCCCGCTCCTCCGCCCAGCCCCAGCCCGCTCCCGGGCGCCCTGGGCCTTCCCACCCTCCGCCTACCCGCTGAAACCTGGGGAAAAATTTTTTTATTTTTTTTTTTTTTTTTTTTGATGGACCCCACTGCCCCAGGCTAAACAGGGGGCCCCCCCGGCCGCAGAACCGGGCACCCCGGGCAGCTGAAAACGCGGGAACCATCTCCCCTCGCCGGGCACCCTCCCTGACGGGTGCCTTTTTCCAGCGGGGAAAGCCGCTGTCTTTCCCGTCCCCCACTGCCGGGGCGGGCGGGGGGCGGGGTTTTGTCCACGATTGCCCCCGCCCCCCCGAACTCCGCCGAAGCCTAGGTTTCCTCCCCCCCCTCCCCGGGGGCAGGGGCGGGTTAGCGCCCTGCCAGGGGGGGCCGGGGGGTTCCCGAGGGGGCTCCCTTCATGGGCCGGGGCCCAGGGCTAGTAGGAGAACGGGGGAAAGCTCTCCGGGGGCGCAGACCCCCCACAACCTGGGCGCCTCCCGCCCAACTACCTCCGAGGACCCCGGGGCCCCTGCAGAAAAGCAAAAGCCCCGGCTCCGCACCCCGGGCCCTCCCCTTGGGGGGCCGCAGACTCACCCACCCCGGGCCCCAAACCCGCCCTTTCCCCATCCGGGCCCTTCCCCACAGGCGGGAAAACGGGAAAAAGGCCCGGCCGGGGGGCCGGGAGGGCCCCCGAGTGGGGCTCCCCGTTCGGGTTTCCTGAGCTCTCTGGGGGGTGGGCAAAAGTGCTCCGGGGGGCCTAAAGCAAATGGGCGCCCTCCCCCCTGCCGCTGGTGACTCCCCGGGGGCCCCGCGGGAGGCAAGCCCGGCTCCGCAGCCAGTACACCCCCTGCAAGCCCAGCGGGGAAAAGCCCCCTCCCTGGCAGCTGCCCTTTTCCCTAAACCTCGGGGGAAGGACACCCTGGGGGGGCGGGGGGGAAGCTCTCTTTCCCACGCCCCGCTCCCAACTGACCCCCTTTCCCCAGAACACTCCACCCAAAAGTGCAGGAGACCCCCCCTTTACACTTCCTCTAAAAACCAACCCCCCAGCTATCCTTCCCAAACCCAAAAAATCTAAAATTAACCCTTAACATTTTTCCTTCCCACTCGGGGCCTAGTTTTGCCTGCCCTGGGGAATTTCCCTTTTTTTTTTTTTTCCCTGGGGGCTTTTCCCTTTCCAGCCTTTCTTCTGTAAAAGCGGCCATTTGCATAGGATCAGGTTTTGCTTGTCAGATGGAATTTGGCACCCCCAAAAAGTATCTGTGCAAAGGGTCTCACTCCCCCCTTTTCCCGGCCCCCTCGGCATTTTTGTTGGTTTTTCCCTGCTTTTTTGGGGCAGCATATCCCCCAAAAGTGTGTCGGGGATCCCGGCGCTCAGCGTCCGCGCTGCGCAGATCGCCGCCCTTTTCCCGGCCGGCAAATACAGAGATCGCGGCGGCGCCGCGCATGGCGTTAGCAATCGTGGCCGCCCCAAAGGGAAAAACTCGGGGGCCCCCTATTTAAACCTGCCCTGTGCTTTTCCCAAAAGTGCCGCAAGGTCTTGTTCCTTTTCCCTGTTTTCCTGCTATAGGTTTCCTTGTTCCCCCAAAACTCTGCCTTTTTCTGTTTAAACGCTGACCCTCCCCGGCTCTGCCCCCGGCTCTTTCCCTCCCTCCCTCGGGCCTGACCCTCTGTACCACGCTCCCCCCGCTACCGGTAAACCTGGCTTTTTGACCCCAACCTTTCTCCACTTTTTCCCCCTGTACCACGCTGCCCGCACGTTTCCCCGACCCCCCCTAGTCTGACCTCGCTCCCCTCCTGGCATTTCGCCCATCCATCCCGCTCGGATGGGATCTGCATCCCACCCAATCCCGCTGGGATCAGGGTCTGTCACCCCTTTTCACAGCAAAATCTTTCCCGGGCACATACCCCACCCCGGGACCCCCCTGCCACCCCCGGGGTTGTCCCCAGGGACCGACTTGGTTCCGGGTTTTTGCCCCAAAAGGCCCCTCCCCACCATCGGGGGCCTGGTAAAAAAAGGCAGACTGGGGTTTAAACCCCCGCGCCCGGGGAAAAACCCCGGGCCCGTGGACCATAAAGTTTCCCTTTGGGGCGGAGCCTGACAGAAACC
The DNA here is from genome assembly GCA_951230385.1 of Staurois parvus. Taxonomy (NCBI): domain Eukaryota; kingdom Metazoa; phylum Chordata; class Amphibia; order Anura; family Ranidae; genus Staurois; species Staurois parvus. The sequence continues at coordinate 10,114 of CATNWA010006883.1, forward strand.
TTTTGCGGCCATGACTGAGTCGGGGAAGGGAATTTTCCCCCCCTGGATATCTTTTGCCAACACTTTTGGCCACCCTCACAGAGGGGGTTAGGTCCTCCAGGGGGCAAAACCCAAAATTTTAGGTGACCGTATGCAGATTTTTCCCCAACCCCTACCGGGCAGGCTAAAGAGGCCCTGGGGAAACACTAGTTCCGACATCTCCCACCGGAGCCCCGATTTCCCCTTTTTCCGGGAAACCCATTTTTGGGGATCAGGTAAATTCGGGGAGGTTTGTTTTTCCCCCCCCAGTTATCCTTTGACCTCCACCTCGAACTTTCTCATCAAAAACCCAAAGGGTGGGGTTCATTATTTTTTTATTACAAGAGGAACCCCAAACCGGGGGCCCACCGACTACTAAGAACCCCAGACCCCCCAGGTTTTTTGGGTTCCCGTTCCCCCCACCCCCATTTTTTTTTTTAAAGAATTTTTGGGCGCCCTTCCCCTTTTTTAGGGGGACGACCCCAGATACGGCCGCGGTTGGCCCCGGGAAATTTGGTCCCTTCCCCCAACCGAACCCAAGGAAAAAAGGCAATTTTCCAGGCTTTGGGAAGGAATCCGCCCCCCGGAATTCAGGCGTTGGGGTGGTGCCCCCCAAAATGGTGGACCCCGGCCCTGTCACCCAATTTTTGGGCAGGGGGTTTAAAACCAAAACCACTAAAAGGATGGGGCGGGCCCCCAAATTTGGACTTTGCCCGAAATTTTTGGGGGCCTTTAAAAACCAATCAAAATCCAGATTGACCGCCGTTTTTCGGGAACTTTAGGGGGGAAAGGTCCAGCCAAGAGCAAAAGATCACCCGGGCGACTTCCACCCCAGCCCCAATTCTCCCTTTCAACCGGAACCGGGAATTATGGAAAAACTTTCAAGTCTCGGGGTCGGGCTGGGGTTGGGGCCCCAAAAAAAAACTTTCTGGGAGCGCCAGAGGCGGTTCGGGAAAACCCCCCGGGGCTTTTTTTTTAAAGGGTGGGGAGGCGGGCCATATATACATACCGCCCTGCCAAGAGGAGGATTTTTCCCTGCGATTTTTTCCCAAACGGTTACCCCCAAAGGGTTTAAAAAACGACACCAGTTTATCTAGCAGTATCTATCTCCCTGCAGCTCCCAGGGAAACTGTGGAAACCCCTACCCCCAATTTTATAGACTCGGGAGCATGTAGTTCTTCATAGATCTGGTTTTTCGCACCCTCAGCAGCAGATTCCTTTACAGTCAAAGGAGCGGGGTTAAAATATTCTTAGCTGAGGGGCCCCCAAAATTAGGTCGGGGTAGGGGACCGTGAAACTCCCCCTATTTTTTCTTTCAGTGGCCAACCATCCCCCAGGAGTTTTTTCCGCCTGGTTTTCCATTGCATCCCCCCTGTTCCCGGGGATCTTGGGGCCCCCCTTGGTTAAAAAAGCCCCTGGGCCCGAGATTAATTGGAAGTTTTTGGGTCAGTTCACTTCAAGGTTTTATCCTATTGCCCGCAGGGATTGCCTCCCTAGTGCTCTCCAGCAAAAGCAGGCTTTGCTCTGTTCCCGGTATGGAGGGACAAATTTGGGTCAAGCCATTCCTTTTTGCCTACCAAGTTTTTTTGATGTATTCCGTAAGCGGGGGGCCAAGGGCCTGCCCCGCACCGAAAAATTAAAGACTGCCCGATTGATTTGCTTTCCCCGGCTCGGAATACCCCTTTTTGGGGGGAAAAATTTTCCCCTTTTACCCGAACGGGAATTAGGGGGTTTTAAAGGAGTATAATTTACCCAAAGTCTCCGCAAGGGGGTTTATTCGGGCCCCCCCACTTCCCCCACTGGGGGTGGTATCTTTTTTGTGGAAAAAAAAAAAAAAAAATCCCTACGACCCCCGTGTAGACTACCGAGACCTAACAAAGTAACTGTCCCAAAAATCGTTACCCCCCCACCTTTAGTTCCTGAGCTCTTTCAGAGAAAAAAAATCAGCTTTTATCTTCACAAACTGGAACCCGAAGGGGGGGCATACAAATTTGTCCGCATCAGAGAGGGGGGTGAATGGAAAACAGCCCTTCCGTTTCTAAAATTCGGGCCCTTTTTAATACTTGGTTTAAGCCCCTTTGGCCTATGAATGCCCCGCCAAATTTCCAACACTTTTATTTAAAAAGATGTATTTTGGGAAATATCGGAAAATCTTTTTTGTCGTATACCAGACGACATCCTGATCTTTTCCCCATCCCCTTTGGGGGTCCTAGGGGGCATTTTGAGGGACTTTTTTTGGAAAAGACTTTCCCCCAACACGGTCTATATGCTAAAGGGAGACAAGTGCTGCTTTGAAACCCGCATAGCATTTCCTTTTTGGGGCTGACCATTTCCCCCTACAAAGGGTTTGCCATGGTTTCCCCCAAAAAGGTTTCAGCTATCTTAGATTGGCCCTACCCCCTTTACAAGAAGGCGGGGCCCCAAAGGTTCATAGGGTTCCCCAAAAATTCCTTTATAGAAAAATTTAATTTTAAAAACTTTTTAGGCTTAGTTTTCCCCCCTTTCTCAGTTAACCCGACAGGGGGTCTGTTTTCCCGTGGGGCACCCCAAAAACGCAGGGAAGCGTTTAAAGACTTTAAAAAGGTTATTCACTGAGGCCCCTATTCCCGAGCCACCTGACTCATCTATTTCCTATATCCTGGGGGTGGGGTGCGTTGAAAAAGCGTTGGGGGGGATTTTGTTCCCCAGAGGAAGGGATTAAAGGGGCTCATGCAAACCCCCGGCCTTTTTCTTAGAAAACTGACTTCCGGGAGAAAGGGGAAATTTCGATATTGGGGACCCCGGGGGGGTTCTAGCAATCAAGGGGGCACAAAAGGAATGGAGGAATTTTTTAGGGAAGGGGGGGTACACCAAAATTGATATTCACAGATCACAAAAAACCCCGGGGAAAATTTGAGGACAGCAAAGCGCTTGAAAACCCCCGTCAGGCTAGGTGGGGGACTTTTTTTTTTTCCCAAATTTTCTTTTCCAAAAATTACCTATAGACCAGGATCAAAAAGATATAAGCCCCCACGCCTTTCCCTTTTGTTCGGGGACCCTGAAGAGACGCCCCCACCTGACACAATCTTGTCCCCAGGGGAAATTTTTGATCCACAATCTGAGCTTTAGCTCCAAACTGCAGACCGGGATCCATAGGGATGCCCGGCACACCCGGTATTTCCTTATGAATCGGGGGGGGCTTCCCTTTTTAAAAAAGGCAGTTTTTAGTTCCCGAGGGGGCACCCTACTTTGGTACTTGGGAAAGGGCCACCCACCCTTTTGCGGGACATTTTGGGAAAAACGCAAACCCCCGGGAAATATTGAAGCACCTTTTGGTTTGGCCCCCTATGGCCAGGGATTTCGAAAAATATGTTAAGGGCTTGAAAGGGGTTCAGAGGAAAAAAAATACCAGAAACAAGGGGCCCGGGGCCCCATTACGCCCCCACCAATACCTGACAGACCTTGGGGCATGATCTCCGTTGACTTTTTTGTAAGCTTCCACCCCTCCCCCGGCCCCCACCCGCAATCTTTGTGAAAGGGGGCCCCCCTTTTTCCAAGATGGCTCATTTTGTACCCTTAAAGGACACACCGACAGCCCATAGATCGCCCCCGGTTTTTATCAGGGAGGGGGGTGAGATCCCAAACCGGAACCCCCAAAGGGTATTGTGTCAGATAGGGGGGTTCAGGGTTTCTCTAGATTTTGGGAAAACTCTATTGAGACGCTTGGAATTAAAATGTCATTGTCCCCCCGCATATCACCCACAAACAAAAAGGCCAGGGCAGAACGAAAAAAATCAAACACTTGAGCAGGGACCCCAGATTTCTACCTACCCTTTCCCCCAAGCGACTGGTTGACCCCCCCTGCCCCTAGCGGAGTTCGCCTAAATAACGCGAGTCCCTTCTGTTCAGGGGCCCGGGGTCCTTTTTTCACAAATTAAAGGGTTCCCACCCCACTTTTTTTCCGGATTTGATTTCCCGGAAACACGGGGCCCCCGGGCCTGCAGGGCATCCTGGGGCTTTTTAACCCCCTAAAAGCAAATTTTCCCCCCAAGAGGCGATTGGGAAAAACCCCGGGAGCAATAAGAGGGCTTTTTTATTAAAAAAAAAAAGGGGAGTTGAGTTTGGGGGGCCGGAGGACCCGGGTTTTGGGTTTTCCACCCAAATTTTAAAAAGGTTTCCCGCCCCTTTGAAGAAAATTAAAAAACTCCCCAAAATTTCCCGGGGCCCCTTTCGGGTCAAACGCAGGATCAATGAGGTTTTGCATACAGCCCCACACTGCCTGAATCTATGAAGATTCCCTCCGGGGCTTCCCCTATCCCCTTCTGAAACCGCAACTCCAGAACCTTTCCCGGGTCGAAGGTCTAAACCACCGGAGGCAGTAAACGTGGATGGGGAGGAGGGGAATTTTAAATTTTAGGGTTTCCCGGATTGTAGAAAAGGGGAAAGGGCCCGACTCAAATTTCTGGTGAAATTTGGGAAAAGGGGATGGGGCGGGAAAAAAATTTTGGGGGCCACCCAAAAAGTCACGCCCCAAGGGCTTTTTTTCGAAATTTTTTTGGAACCAGGGAGTGGGAAAAGGGGTTTGGTTGGGGAACCCGGGGGCCGGGCCCCTAGGAGGGGGGCCCCAATTTTCAGGGGTCCCGGCCGCCACGTCCCCGCGCTTTTCGCCCGAATTTTGGGCCCACCCTTTCCTGGCCCGGCGAATACAGAGATCGCGGCCCGCGCATGCGTAGTAGCAAAGGGCCGCCCCCCAATGGAAACTCAGGGCGCCCTTTTAAATTTTGCCCTGTGGATTTCCAAAATGCCCCCAAGGTCTTGTTCCTGTTCCTGTGGGGTTTTCTATATTTTCCCTTTTTGCCAAACTTGCCGGGTTTTGGGTTACGCTGCCCTCTCCTGCTCTGACCCCGGCCCGTTCCTGGGCCATTCCCCCTGCCTGGGCCCTGTACCACGCTGCCCGGGTTCCTCCGAACCTGGTTGTGACCCCGACCATTCTCCGCTTGCCCCCCTTTTTTTTTTTTTAAAAAAACACGCTGCCCGCACCGGGTACCGACCCCTCAGTCTACCTCGGTCACTCCTAACAGTCTTTCCCTCCATCCCGCTGGATCGGGGTCTGTCATTTTCCCAAACCATCCCGCTTTGGAAACCGGGGGCTGTCAAACCCCCCTTTCCCGGGAACTCATTTTCCCCGGGGACATAAAGTCAGCGGGACCCCTCCCGCCGCCCCCAAACCCGGGGGGGCCCCGGGACGCGACCTGGTTCCAAATCTTGCACCAAGTCCATCCCCCCCATCAGGGGGTCTAGTGAAAAGGCAGAATTTGGGGCTTGGGCTCCGCGTCCTGGGAAACCCCGTCCGTGGAAACCCCTAAGATTTTCCCCTTGGGCGGAGCCTGACAGCAGGAAAAAAAGATTCAGGCAACAGGCAGAAAAGTGGCAGGGGAAATAGCAAACAGAGGACAAAAGAGATATAACTTCACCGTTTCTTCCTAATAAATTTGGGCCCGGGGGGGGGGGGGGGGGGGGGGGGGGGGAAGGGGAGATAGGGAAGCACTCTTCTATACAGAAAAACCAGGGGTTTGAGGGGCATGGGGCAGTATATGGGGGGTTCCCAAAAAAATTTCCCATGTTTGGAGCATTTTCCCGACAAACTCTTTTGAGGATTGCAGTCTTTTTTCGGGAGGGGGGACGATATTGGGGAAAAAGTCTTTCTGCAATCGGCCACGCATCAGACCGAATTTGTTTCAGGTACGGGTCTTCCTTTGATAAAATTTGGGAAGTGATAATCTCTTCCGATATTGAAAGAAGGTGCGGGGCTTTGTGGGACTTCTGGAAAACGATGTAGGAATTACGGGGCCATATGGAAAGGGTAGAAGGAATTTTTTTTTATACCATAGATTGATTTTCTTTTGGGTATGTAGGGGCGTAACATTTGATCATTTAAATCCACTCCCCCATGAACGGGTTGTATCGTGTATGCAAGGGGGTTTTCGATGGGCCCGCGACTTCCTTAAATTTTCCCAAATGATCTGTTATGGATAGATGAAAGGACATACACATCCCGTTTTCTCCCACTTAAGGGCCAGATCTCTTTATTTCTCAACCCAGCTACCCCCCCTTTTGTTGGTGGAACCAATTGTTGGGAAAGCCCTTTTGATTGGGTCGAAAGTGCCACAGGTACAGTGTCTTGAGATAAAGGTTGGGGGAAAAGGGGGCAGGTTTTTTGTAGAAATTTTCCACGTAAAGGTGGTACCCCCGATTGAAGAGGGGTATACCAGGTCCCAACAATTTTCCGCACTCCCCATATAGGGGGCATCGGGGGGCTAGCTGACTGCCCTTTTCCTTTTGTAGATACGGAACTTGTACACAACCCCGTGGCCCTTTTCGCAGAGTTTGTTTATCTTCACCCCCCGTTTACTTGGGAAGTACTGTTTTATGTCAGCCTCCCAGTGAAAAGGATTAGGGGCCATCGAAAGTTTTTTTTCGGACAAAAATATTTCTGAAAATTTTTTTGAAATAATTGATTTGTGGACAATTTTATAAATTTTTTCGTACTCGGGGTTTATCGTGGGGGGGGGCACAGGGAAAAAACTTGAAATGTAGAAAGTGCAGAAATTTCGGGGCCGGACATTGGCAAAAAGAGCGGCATGTTTTGAAAGGGGATTTGTCGACCAAAAAGCATCAGTTCATTTTTTTTTTTTAGTCCCCAAATTAAATTAACCAAAAACACTT
>CATNWA010006884.1:0-10394 GCA_951230385.1 Staurois parvus
ATTCTGCCAGGCTGTCAGTGGACAAGGACATGTTGTAGCCTTGCAAACTGATACAAAGAAATGTTTCTTGCACACTTTGCAGCTTCATACAAGAGAATGACTTGTAGCTAGCATAGATTTCAGAAATACAGTTTCTTATGTAACCCTTTATAAGCAAGCAGAAATGATTATAAATTGAGCAATAGATTATTAATTGAGCCTCTAATTTCTCTAACAATGGACTTTTGTCTTTTCAGCCAGAATAACTATGTAACTATGTAACGGAATACATTTTGGCCAAGATTTATGAAGAAAGAGGATTTACAGTTGTGACCAAAATTATTCAACCCCCACTGAAATTGAGTGTTTTGGCCAGTTTGACATTGCTTTTGATCATTCAGTCATCTTGCTTACATTTACATTAAAGAGGCACTTGTAGGTCAGACAAATATAACATAACAGTTATAATGAAATAACCACAAATGTCTTTTCTGTGCTCACAGCATTATCAGTTTTATTCAACCCCCAAGTGACATTCAATCTTAGTACTTAGTACAGCATCCTTTTACAGTTATAACAGCTTTTAAACGTGAAGCATAGCTTGACACAAGTGTCTTGCAGCGATCTACGGGTATCTTCGCCCATTCTTCATGGGCAAAGGCCTCCAGTTCAGTCACATTCTTAGGCTTGCGCACTGCAACTGCTTTTCTTTAAGTCCCACCAGAGGTTCTCAATCGGATTTAAGTCTGGTGACTGCGATGGCCACTCCAAAATGTTCCAGCCTTTCCTCTGCAACCATGCTCTAGTGGACTTGGAGGTATGCTTGGGATCATTGTCCTGTTGAAAGGTCCAACGTCTCCCAAGCCTCAGGTGTGTGACGGACTGCATCACGTTTCCATCCAATATCTCCTGGTACTGAAGAGAATTCATGGTACCTTGCACACGCTGAAGCTTCCCTGTACCTGCAGAAGCAAAACAGCCCCAAAGCATGATTGACCCTCCACCATGCTTCACAGTAGGCAAGGTGTTCTTTTCATCATAGGCCTTGTTCTTCCTCCTCCAAACATAGCGTTGATCCATGGGCCCAAACAGTTCTAATTTTGTTTCATCAGTCCACAGAACACTATCCCACAACTTTTGTGGTTTGTCCACATGGCTTTTGGCATACTGCAGTCGACTCTTCTTATTCTTTGGAGACAGCAAGGGGGTACGCCTGGGAGTTCTGGCACGGAGGCCTTCATTACGCAGTGTGCGTCTTATTGTCTGGGCTGAAACTTCTGTACCCACATCTGACAAATCTTTTCTCAGTTCCTCAGCAGTCACACGGGGACTTCTCTCCACTCTACGCTTCAGGTAGCGCACAGCAGTCGAAGTCAGCATCTTCTTTCTGCCACGACCAGGTAGCGTTTCAACAGTGCCCTTTGCCTTGAATTTGCGAATGATGCTTCCTAAGGTGTCTCTTGGTATGTTTAACATCTTTGCAATCTTCTTATAGCCATTGCCCTTCCTGTGAAGAGAAATCACCTCTTCTCTTGTCTTCCTGGACCATTCTCTTGCCTTCACCATGTTTGTAACCACACCAGTAAATGTCTAGAAGGAGCTGAGTATCACAGTCATTTTAAAGCTGCCTAATTGGTGCTTATTATGCTTGATTGCTGCTCGGTGACATCCACAGGTGTTTTCAATACCTGATGGAAAGCACCTGTATGAACCTCTGTTCTTCAGAGTGGTAGTCTTTAAGGGGTTGAATAATTGTGGCAATGAAGAAACCACATAAGAACCATTTACTACTGTATTACATAAACAATTGATGTCATTTTAGTTGCATTTGGGTAGTTACAACGTCCTTGTAGGATTTGATTCTGAATACAATTCCAAATGTACACTATAGTCCCTAAACCCCTTTACAGCATTGGGGGTTGAATAATTTTGGTCACAACTGTATTTGCAAAATTTTATAAGAAAAACACTTTTTTTTCAAAATTGTTGAAATTTTTCATTTATATAGCAAAAAAAAAATAAAAATCCCAGTGGTGAATAAATACCACCAAAATAAAGTTTTATCTGTCTCAAAAAATGCTAAAAAATTCATTTGGATACAGTGTTGCATGACCGCGCAATTGTCATTCAAAGTGTGATAGCGCTGAAAGCTGAAAATTGGCCTGGACAGGAAGGGGGTGAAAGTGTCCGGACAGGAAGGGGGTGAAAGTGTCCGGACAGGAAGGGGGTGAAAGTGTCTGGACAGGAAGGGGTTAAGTAATGTACACTTAGAGAAGATTATTTGGATCCCACATACGTTTCGAGTATCAGATGACAATAGTAGTGCTCTGACACGGGAGGTGTTGGGAATATAGGATGGGTTGCACAAATCAATGGATTGGCGGTTTATTTCACTTTTGATTCTCCTGGTGGATATGGCTTTTTTTCCTCCAGGGAATGATAACATCGCGGGGAAATGAGTTAGAAATAGAAATGCACGAATAAGAGACATTGTAGTTAAAGGGAAGTTGTGTAAATTTCAAGATTTAAGGAACAGGAAAGATTTATTCTTTACATTAGATGAATATAGATATTATCAATTAGGACAATTTGTCTCCACACTCCCCCAGCCACTGAGGACACCGGGGGAAATTATTCCATTTGAAAAAACGTTGAGTGACGGGACAGCCTGTACACATGTTATGTCCAGGATATATAAGATTCTTATCAAATTGATGGGATCTGAACCTCCGATGTTCTTAGAGAAATGGGAAAGAGAATTGGGTACAAAGATGGATGAACAACAGAATAAAATGTTTAAGTTGATGCACGGGGTGGTAAATATGAAGACGATAGAAATGAATGATAATAGTGTAAGTAGATGGTATTGTACAACGAGTATGGCACATAAACAAAGAGAAGAAATGTCAACACTATGTTGGAGGGGTTGTGGAGAAAGAGGGACTATGACTCACATTTGGTGGGGGGGTGTAAACATTCAGGGGTATTGGCAGGACGTTATTCAACATATACAGGAGATCTTGGGGATAACTAATCAAAAAGATCCATGGGTGTGCCTATTGTATAGTACAGAGACATCAGTAAAGCAGTATAAAGGCAGATTATTATATCATCTAATTAGTGCTGCAAAAGGTTTAATTCCTAAAATCTGGCAGCACAGGATCCCCCAACAAGGAGAGATTGGATTAGGAGGATGGAGTATATAAACAGGATGGAGGAGTTATACCACATAGACCAAGATAGAATGGAAATGAATGGAGTAGGTGGTATGCTTTTAAATCATCAGATTCTAGATGGGAATGGAAGCCCTTAAAAGTCGGTACGACATCATAGTTCATCCGGCCAACAAAAGGGGCGGTATCGTTGTGTTGGATAGTGAGGCTTATCAATGGGAGATGAGTCGTCTACTATCAGACAGGGACACCTATGTACTCTTAAAGGGCTACCCCCACTACCAAGTATAGAAAGGAATTGCTTAATTTGGTTGAAGAGGGTTATAAAAATGGAAACATAAATAAAAAAGAGAGATCCTTTTTGGTTCCTATGGCTCCACGTGTACCTGTGATATATTATTTGCCAAAAGTTCATAAGGATCCCACTAACCCTCCAGGTAGGCCCATCATTAGTGGAATCGATTCAGGGACCTCGAGGGTAGGTAAATATATATTCATTTCCTTCATCCCTTAGTTATGGACACTCCATCTTTCTTGAAGGACACAACTCAATTCATTAATATTGTTGGGGATATTGAGTGGAAACAATCATATATTATGGTTACAGCGGATGTAGCCTCACTCTACACCATCATCTCCCACTCCCATGGTAGGGAAGTGGTAGAGTGCTTTCTGAGGAGGGATGGTTTGTTGCCTAACATTCAGAGGGATTTTTTATTCTCTTTCAGATTTTGCTGTGGGGCACAATTATTTCTGGTTTGAGGATACCTATTACTTGCAGAGTAGAGGAGTGGCCATGGGAGATAAATTTGCTCCCAGTATGGCCATTTTTTTATGGCCAAATGGGAAAAGGAAGTAATTTATGAACAGAGCCAGTGACACTTAATACTTTGGAAATTATATATTGACGATGTTCTCTTTATATGGGAGGGGGAAGTGGATACAGTGGATGAATTTATTTCCTCTCTGAATGCTAAAAACAGAGGAATTGTCCTTCAACATGAATATAATAGGGAAGAGATACATTTCCTTGATCTCAGAATTAGAGTGGAAGATGACAAGCTTGTCACCTCTACCTTTTTCAAAAAAACTGACAGAAACAGTTTCCTTGGATCTAAGAGTTGTCATCATTCCTCTTGGTTCAAGTCTGTGCCCAAGAGTCAGTTCCTTAGACTCAAGAGAAACTGTACTAATCGAACAGACTTCATACTAGAAGCCGACCAGTCAAAATCACAATTTCTTGTGTATTAGAAAAAGCATTTAGGGAATCTGATACAAAAAATAGAACAAAGCTATTGATTCCCGGTTTGAAAAAAGACCCTAATGAGTCATTTAAAATTGCCTTTGTCACCACATACTCCACTCAATATTATGACATTAAAAATATCTTTAAGGAACATTAGGGAGTATTGAGAATTATAAAATTTTGGGTCCCATCCTTTCGGAGGCCCCTCCTGTTATCTTTAGAGGGGCACCTCCATTGAGATTATTTGTAGCCCCTAATGTTATAGCTCCTCCTAAGAAACCTTCTATGTTTCATGAGATTAAGGGGTATTTCCCCTGTAGAAGGTGTACAGTCTGTAAGCATAATACATGTAATAATAGAAACATTGAGACCTTTCATTCCATGATTACTAATAAATCATTTAAGGTCAATAATTGTATCACCTGTACCACAAAAAACGTGGTTTATTTAATCCAATGTCCATGTGGGTGTCAATATATAGGACGCACCGTTAGGACACTACAGACTAGGCTAAAAAGCATATTGCCAATATAAAGAAAGGTTTTCCCAACCATAGTGTTTCTAAGCATTATGCTCTTCACCATGAGAAAAACCCCGAGGGAACTCTGTTTATTGGTAGTGACAAATTCTCCAAGAATTAGAGGGGCGGTTACACCAAGCAGGAGATTTCTAATTGGAAGTATGGCTCAGCTCTTCTCTGCAGCAAGACCTTACCTGTTCCTTAGATCAGGAGACTCCCCCTATTTCTACTAGCGAGTCATCATCGGGAGTTCCTCCGACTAGACGCTATAGCTTCTTCTCTTTTCATTCATTCTGGGGCTTCCTTGGTTGCAGGCCCATAACCCCCTAGATTGATTGGGAAACCGGTTATGTTCAGTTCCTATCACCATATTGTCAGGAACACTGCCACGCATCGGGCCCCTCAGCTCCCCAATTCCTCCTATATGCTCGGATGGAGACTCCAATCTAAGGCAGGTCATCCCTTCGGCCTACCACAGTTTCCTGGATGTCTTCAGCAAACGGGGGGCAGATGTCCTGCCTCCACACCGAACATATGACTGCCCCATTGACCTTCTACCTGGCTCAGAGATTCCGTTCGGTCAAATTTTTCCCCTGTCCGAGTTAGAATTAGGGGTTCTCAAGGAGTACATCGACGAGAACCTCCATATTAATATTCTCTCCCTCACTCGAAGCTCATAGGGGTCATGTGCCAACACGGTCTGTATGCCAAAGCTGACAAGTGCAGCTTCGAGCAGCACAGTATTGCATTCCTGGGGCTGATCATCTCCACCACGGGGGTCGCGATGGATCTTCAGAAGGTCTCGACGATCTTGGACTGGCAAGTACCCATGGATAAGAAAGGCATACAACGCTTTATTGGGTTTGCTAACTTTTATAGAAAGTTTATCAGGAACTTCTCTGGTCTGGTCTCCCCCATTACCCAGTTGACCAAACAAGGGGTCCGCTTCAAATGGACACCCGAGGCTCAGGCAGCATTCGAGTCCCTAAAGAAATTATTTACCACCACTCCCATCCTCAGTCATCCTGATTCCTCTCTGCCTTATGACCTGGAAGTAGATGCCTCAGAAAATGCAGTAGGGGCAATCCTGTCCCAGAGGAAGGGCACCAAGGAACTTCTGCACCCAGTGGTGTTCTTCTCGAGGAAACTTTCACCGGCAGAAAGGAACTACGACATTGGAGATCGAGAACTGTTGGCTATAAAGACTGCATTAGAGGAGTGGAGATACCTGCTGGAAAGAGCCACGCATCCTATTCTGATTTTTACCGACCACAAGAATCTAGAATATTTGAGAACAGCAAAACGCTTACGACCATGCCAAGCGAGGTGGGCACTCTTTTTCTCCCGATTCTCCTTCCACATTACGTACAGACCAGGCTCCAAAAACACGAAGCCCGACGCCCTCTCACGCATGTTTGAGGATCCTGAGGAAGTTCCAAAGCCAGATACCATCTTGTCTTCGGGGAACTTTCTTGCCCTCCATATGGAGCTATGTTCTAGGCTGGAAGATGCATCCCTGGGTATGCCAACCCTACCTGGGGTGTCCCTCCAGAGCAAGGGAGGACTCGTATGGAAGGAAGGACTAATCGTGGTACCAGAAGAGGTCCAAACATTGGTCCTGGGACACTGCCATGATCATCCGATGGCAGGTCATTTCGGGCTGGCGAAGACTCTCGAATTGCTCCAGCGCACGTTCTGGTGGCCAAGCATGATCAAGGATTGTGAACTCTACATTAAGTCCTGCACCATTTGTCAGAGGAACAAACCATCCAGGAGCAAGGTCTGGGGTTTGCTACGCCCACTGCCTATACCCGATCGACCGTGGCAAATGATTGAGATCGACTTTATAGTCGAGCTTCCTGAAGACATTGTCTCGGATCGAGGAGTTCAGTTTACTTCAAAATTCTGGAGGGCATTATGTGAAGCATTGGGTATCAGATTGTCTCTCTCCTCCGCTTACCACCCACAGACTAATGGTCAGACGGAGAGGACAAACCAAACACTGGAACAGTACTTGAGGTGCTACACGTCCTTCCTGCGGGATGATTGGCTGGCACTCCTACCACTGGCAGAATTCGCCTACAATAACGTGAACCATTCAGCCACGGGGAAATCTCCATTCCTTGCGAACTATGGGTTCCATCCCACATTCCTGCCCGATCTGGTTGCTGAAAGTTCAGTCCCTGCCACTCAAAGCACGCTCAATTTTTTTTCTACCAATAACAAGGTGCTTCAGGAAGCTATTTCAAGAGCCCAAGAAGACAACAAAAAAGCCTTCAATAGGAAGCGAAGGGGGGAACTAGTGTTGCAACCTGGGGATCAGGTCTGGTTGGCAACAACAAATCTGAAAATGTCTTGTCCATCGAAGAAACTGGGACCGAAGTTTGTGGGTCCATTACGAGTGAAGCGAATGATTAACAAAGTGGCATATGAACTTGTTCTTCCGGAGACTTTCAAAATCCACCCAGTTTTTCATGTATCACTTCTGAAGCCAGCCGTGCCAGACCCCTTCCCGGATCGAGAGTCCAGACCTCCAGAGGCTATAACCATTGAGGAACAGGAGGAATTTGAGGTGGTAGCAATCCTGAACTGCCGGAAAAGGGGGGGGCCAGACTCAGTTCCTGATCAAATGGAAGGGTTATGGTCCCGAGGAAAACTCATGGGAACAAAATGTTCATTCCCCCAGGCTTATCCGGGAGTTCTATCGTAGTCACCCACGGTGGAGAATTCAGTTGGGCACCCGGAGGTTGTCCATGGGGGGGGGAATGTCAGTAGCAGCCACGATCCGCGGCTCGCTGCAGGCGCACTGTGCCCGTTCACGCTAGTGTATGGGCACTAGGTCCTGGCCGGCCGCGGCGGAGACGGAACCCGCACATGCTCACTCGGAGCCGCGTGTGCGTGCCTGGCACCAATGACAGCACAGGGCACGATATTTAAATTGCCCTGCGCTGACAGAAATTGCCATTTGCTCTCCCTGTGTTCCTGATCCTGTTACCGTGATTCTTGACTCGGATTGTTCCTGACCTTGCTGTACTCTCCTGCTCTGACCCCTGGCTTGCCTGACCTCCCTCCTGGATGCCCCCTATTGGATCTGATCTTCTGTTGCTGACCTGGCATGTGACCCGACCATTCTCTGCCCGCAGCTTTGTACCGCACTGCTCCCACGGCTACCGACTCGGCTTGTCTGACCATGCTCTTGCTCATCCATCCATCCACCTTGCTCTGGCATATCCTCCTCTTCACATCAGGCTCTTACCCTGCAGGATCCTCTGGCGGATCCCTCTATCACAGGTAGGTGTACTCATGAGCCGCGACCTGGTCTCGGTTTGCTCCAAGTCCATCCCCACCATCAGGGGCCCTGGTGAACAGGCGTCAGCTGAATTTCATGGTCAGTATGGGCAATCCAGCAATAGGGTGCAGGATGAGCAGATGTCTCTCCACTTGGTGAGACATTTATGTTTTAGGTAAGAGGATTTCATGGGAAGAAAACACACTTCCATATCCATGGAATATTTTTCCTACAATGACCTTTATTTCCCCAGACAGACATATTGTTCTCTATGAGCTCTTTTTTATGATCTGGGTTCCTCCATATAACTAATCATATGAATACAGTATGTAGGCCGGGCATTAAGAATGTGGGCATAAAGTATCATTCCCGGGTACCCCTAACAGGCCTCATCCCCTAATTCCACATTAATGGGAGTCCCCACTCCCAGAGGGAGCAAACAAGGCATACATTCACCAGCACATGTACAATACTGTGCCCGACACTTCACCCTGGCAGAGCCAGGTTCCAGATCAATGGATGGGTCAATGGTAATAAGAAGAGGCAAGGCCAATAACTTTTCAAAGCTTTCCTTTCACAACTTCAAGGCTTTCAACTTCCATTGGTACTTTCCCAGGCAATCTACCTGGCAGTCCTGTTCCTATCTACCTCCTATCCAGGGCACCAGGACATCTCCGGGTATACCCCAGTTACAAAGTTAGTCTGGCAAAAAAAACATCAAGTTATAATCCTGTACCCACTGTTGATCCAGAGGAAGGCAAAAAATCCAGCAAAGCATAATCCAATTTGCTCCTACAGGGGAAACAATTCCTTCCTGATCCCAGAGAGGCAATCAGTTATTCCCTGGATCAACTTTGCCTATACCTTTACCAGTTGAGGAATACCAATCACTGGAACACTACAATTCTGTAGAATGGGCCCCACTAAGTCCCATGGGGGCAAGCTCCAGAGTCTCAATCCTCTTCTCTCAAACTCTCTACACAAACTCCTCCTACTCCCTAACTTATCTCCCTATTTGTCTATGGGGAGGACGCCACCCAGTAGCCAAATTTTGAATTGCACTTACACCCTTTTACAAGTCGAAGGTCAGCCTTGCCCTGTATTGGTAAATATTAACCCTTTCACTGCCAGAGCTATTTTTGCATTATGCATATGTTTGAAAAATCATTTTAGGCCTGAAGATTACACAAAACCCCCAAATATTATATATTTTCTTAAAGCAGATACCCTAGAGAATAAAATAGGGGTAGTTCCAATTTTTTTTGTCACATAATACTATTTAAACACAAAATTTCAGTACAAATCACACTAAAGTGAATTTTAGGGCAAAAAAAATGCAATCAATTACCCAAATTTTTGGTAAAATATAAAAGACGAGGCTGTGCCGAGTACATAGATACCCAACATGCCAAACCTTAAATTTATGTGCGCCTATGAAATGGTGACAAACTTCAGTCCCCTATATATTCTATAGGTGACACTTCATAAGCCCCTACAGGTCATCAGTTTCATGTTATGGAGGAGGTCTTGTGCTAGAATTATTGCTCTCACTCCGGCGTGTGCGGTGATATGTAATGTGTCACAATCAATGTTTTCACACGTAGGCACCCTTAAGTGTGTGTTTACGGTAATACGTTTGTATATGTGGGGGTGGGGGGGGGGTCTCAAAATGTTTTCAGGTGGGATGTTATATCCTTGGGTGTAACTAGTTTTTTTAAAACAACAAAAAAAATTTACTTAACTTTTTTTTCATCACATAGGGGGACAGAAAGTCCCCTATGTGATTATTTTTTTGGTGACATGTTCTCTTTATTGAGACATGCAGGGTCTAGAAGACCCCCAATGCCTCCTCTGGGCTCCATTAAAGGTATTACAATGCAAACCACATTGCAATAATCTTCCCCCGGATATTCTAGCCAGGAAATCGGCAGCCGTGACCTGAAAGTGACATCATGGACATCACCTTTCAGGTCACACAAAGAAGGGGAGGAGAGCGGACGTTCATCCACACTCCTCTCTCCCCTGCCCCCCACCAGCACCCACCATGGCTCTCCCGGTTACATGAGGGGAGCGAGCCCTTGGGGGGTCACCGGAACCGGGGGCTGTGGATGCAATCGGCGGCAGAGGAGCCATCTGACTGCTTCTGGCGTACGGTCCTGGCAATGAAAGGGTTAAACATTTGGCTGC
>CATNWA010006885.1:0-10258 GCA_951230385.1 Staurois parvus
GAACTTACATATTATATTTTTTAACTCTGTTAATATAACGAATGTATTTTTGTAAACCCAAGCTATTGGTATTTGTGCATGCCACTTTATTTATTTTTATTTTTAATTGTTCTTTTAAATCGGTATTTAATGAGCTCTTTGAGCATTCATTCGAATTAATTTACAATGGTCGTGTAGATATATATTTTAAAATTTTTTTTTTTTTTTTGGAAACGCATGAGGGAACATGTACCCTCATGCGTTTTTTTTTTTGTTTTTTTTTCTCCATTACTTATTATATTTATATTTATTATTTATTTATTTTTATTTATTTATTTTTATTTTTTATTTTTATTTTTTTATTTTATTTAGGATATATATATCTACTTAATAAGGAAGCCCACTAAGATTAATGGTTTTAATATTTATGATTAATAAAGTTTATGATTTGGTGTTTATTGCACCATTAAAGATGTAGATGTGGTTCATATAGGCTTAAATATATAATTTGTTTACTCCTATATGTGTATATCTTGAATATGACATATGGAGATTTATATCTGGTATCCAGCACTAGAATTCATATATGGGATAGATTCATGTATGTGAGTGCAGGACTCTAATAAGATGTCCGCCGTATGCCCGCTCTCACAATGGAATCCAATTAGGTTTTTTTTTTTTTTTTTTCTCTATAAATACCATTGAGTCACCAGGGGGCGGTAACCCTGATGAAGTCACGACGCACGTGACGCTACGCGTCGGTTTGTCTACTTCCTGGTGACGTATGTCCGGACACAGTGGCCATATTGGATTCCCCCAGGTGCATGCATATCTACCCACAGGCTGGGAAAAACGCTTTTTTATGGAAAGGAGCATGTGAGTGGAAAACTTTGTAATTTTTAACTTTGCTTATTAAATTTACTACACTATGGAAGGCTTTCTTGTCTTTTTATGAGTTGCATAAGAGAGGAGGAGGAATAAGGAGTCTGCCAGAGGAATACACCACTGAGGTGGTAACTGCTTTGAGGCCCTGTGTGGGTCGAGGAAGGGAGGTGAGCAGGCATTGCTGCCATTTGAAGGAGAGTACTTGCACTTAGAAGTGGAGATCACGTGTGTGTTCCAGCTTAAAGCACAGTCACATGCATGGAATATTTTTTTCACCTTTGATATTGTCTTGTTCACTTATGGCATATATCATTTATGTATAATTTAGACACCATTGTATGTGGCCAATATTCTGTTTTCACGTATATATATTCTGTTCATTATATTTGATTTATGCACTATATATTTAGTTTCCTAATGTGTGTTATTTAGCTATTTTGGTTGACACTATTTTTTCTTTTCACTAGAGGGAGTCAACACACATTTATTATATATAGTGGTCACTTTGATTTATAATTACACTATATGGAGATACATGATTGTATTCATGTGATACAAGCGCTTCACTAATTTTTAATTTTATTTTGCACTTATTGGTATCAGCTAAGTGACAGCAGCTGTATTTTGTCAATTATTCCCATGAGCGCAGGAGGATCCCTTATTATTTAGAAAAAAAAATTGATGCCTGTGTACTTAGCGAGAATGGTGATCACTGATTAAATGCAATGGAAAATCATGCACCTGTGGAAGTGGGTGGTAGTGATATGCTGGAAGGGGAGAAGGCAGCAATAGGTGTGTACTAATGAGATCAGCTGATGAAATCCTTCCTGCGTCTTTGGTTGGCCATACACTATACAATTTTCTGTCCAATTTCTGCCCAATTTCCTTTAGATTTACCTTCAACTATGTAGTGCAAGGGCCTGCCTAATTGGATACAATTGAAAGTGTTATTTAGGTTTGACCTCATATTAAATGGTTTTTGGTAAATCTAAAGCAAAATTCTCAAGAAAATTGTATAATGTATGGCCCGCCTTATGCAGGCCATACATGGATCGAATTCTGAATTAGAAAATCAGAATTTTCATGCATTTTGTAATCCGTTGGTGCCACCATTGATTTTGAAATTCGACCAACCAAGCTTTCAATTTCACATCTTGCTACAGAAAAGAACTTTCGTGGCCAAGAATTTTCTTTTCTTTCCAGGTCACAGCCCTTGCTTGTTTCTTTTTCGATTTTATTTCTCACACGATTCTCCCATCATTGATTAGAAATTTATTTGTTTTTCAAAAAATTTCCAACATGCCGATCACTCAAATTCGATGATCGGATGATTCTTTAGCCCGATTATGGTGCAAAATTTTAACGAAAATTCTTACAAAAGATTTTTGAAAGAAAATTCTTTCGGAATTCGACCCATGTATGGCTGGCTTTATTGTTTTTTGTGTCCTAAATCTACAGGTGAAACTCAAAAGACTAGAATATTGTGCAAAAGTTCATTTATTTCAGTAATGCAACTTAAAAGGTGAAACTAATATCTGAGATAGACTCATTACATGCAAAGCAAGATAGTTCAAGCCGTGATTTGTCATAATTGTGATGATTATGGCTTACAGCTCATGAAAACCCCAAATCCACAATCTCAGAAAATTAGAATATTGTGAAAAGGTGCAATATTCTCGGATCAAAGTGTCCCACTCTAATCAGCTAATTAAGCCATAACACCTGCAAAGGGTTCCTGAGCCTTTAAATGGTCTCTCAGTCTGGTTCAGTAGGAATCACAATAATGGGAAAGACTGCTGACCTGACAGTTGTGCAGAAAACCATCATTGACACCCTCCATAAGGAGGGAAAGCCTCAAAAGGTAATTGCAAAAGAAGTTGAATGTTCCCAAAGTGCTGTATCAAAGCACATTAATAGAAAGTTATGTGGAAGGGAAAAGTGTGAAAGAAAAAGGTGCACAAGCAGCAGGGATGACTGCAGCGTGGAGAGGATTGTCAGGAAAAGGCCATTCAAACGTGTTGGGGACTTTCACAAGGAGTGGACTGAGGCTGGAGTCCGTGCATCAAGAGCCACCACACACAAACGGATCATGGACATGGGCTTCAAATGTCGTATTCCTCTTGTCAAGCCGCTCCTGAACAAAAACAACGTCAGAAGCATCATACCTGGGCTAAAGAAAAACAGACCTGGTCTGTTGCTCAGTGGTCCAAAGTCCTCTTTTCTGATGAGAGCAACTTTTGCATCTCGTACAAATAAATAATAGTGAGCGCTCTTATTGAACACAGCAGCTAAAGCACCGAAGGCAACCACAATGCCTTTAAATGTAAAGTATAAACAAAAGGTAATATGGTGCAGCGCTAGAAGAATATAAACTGAAAACAATCCAAAAGTCAATGTGATAATAGCCGTGGTTTCTTATATAGGGTGCAGACTTTCAAAGCTCTTGCGGCCTTAAATAATAGCAATGCGCACTCACCAGAAACGCATGGATTATGCGCATGTAGGAATAATCATTCCAGATGTCAGATCCTCCAACATTCAGATAGCGTGCATCCCTCTCACGGTGGGTCCCTGAAGACTCAAACCAGATCCTGAGGTCCTCCTTAAGGTGTATCAGGTACTTCACAATGGTGGTGGGACTCTCTCCACTAAGTGGTAATGGCACCTTCTCTGTGGGGGTAACAGCTCCAGATAGGAGCCCCAGAAAAGACACAGGTGCCAGAGATAGTGTAGTATGTTAAAGGAATTTATTTGCCTTAGCATAAAAATATATATAGGGTAGCATGCAAAACCAGACCCATACAGGTTAACAGGGATAAGGTAGCAGTAACTGACCCTCAGTAAAGATGTCCGCCGAGCCTCCTCGTGGCTCCGGCGGTGCGAATGACGTCACGCTCTGTACAGCTCCTCCTTAGGCCTTTCGTGCCAAAAGCACATCATCAGAGGGGAGGCTGTACAGAAGCGTGACTGACGTCGGGAATTTATGCAGGGGAAGACGGCGCGTGCGCAGTTAGCCGCGGCCATCTTCCCGAAGTTGCAGACAGTGCGCATGCGCGTAGATGGCGGCGCCATTTTGCCGTGGATCCGCGATATTGCTGGCAGAAAGGAAGGGACAGGGAGATTAATCCCATTATCCATTCTGGTCTAGCTAAAAGGCTAGCCAGCCCTAGACCCCAGGGAATAAATATGTGGCTGGTATACACACATCTTCCTTATATAGTAAGAAATCAAAAAGTGACAGTGCTCAAATATTTATAAGATATAACAGTGGTGTCTATGGCCTTAAAGTGGCCCCACGGTGATTGGCAAATGACTATGTTGATGGACCACGGCAAGGTGGGTGCACTGAATATACATAATAATAACAAAGAACAAATATACAGTAAATAATATGCATAAATAATATAGGGATAAAAATATATAAAAGTTGATACCTCACTTGCTCTGTTAGTAGAGTATGAGCGAATAAAAATTAAAACGCTTTTGTACATAAAAATGTGATATAGCATTCTATATTCACATGTCAAATATAAAATTAAATACAGTATAAAATATGAATATTGGGCACAGGTTAAAAGAAAGCATAAAAAGGCATAGTGTATCATTCAGCTGTTGGCAATGAAGCAGTTAACATCTACTTCTATATTATGGCCTGCGGGGTATAATGTGTTAAGCTCAAACACCCACTTTGTTTCCGCTTGGGAGACCGCTCGTGTTTTATTTATACCTCTCCAATGATGGCCAATCACATCTATGCCCACAAATTTCAAAGAAGAAGGATCTTTGTTATGATGAATCCGGTAATGGTTGGATAATGAGTGTTCTCTAAAGCCCTTTTTTATATTGGATACATGTTCACGCAAGCGGTCACGTAAACGCCTCGTGGTCCTGCCCACATATTGTTTCTGGCAAGGACACTGTAACAAATATACGACAAACTTACTATAGCAAGATATGAAGTGTTTTATATTGTATATTCTGCCAGTAACGGATGATTCGAATGTAGTAGCTCTGTGTTTTCTGATGTTACTACATTTGCAGATAATACATCTGTTACAGGGATGGAAACCCTTTAAGTCATTGAATAAAGAGATATTATTAGGGGGATCAACCACATTAGGTGCAATCATCTGTCTAACAGCGTTAGCTTTTCGGAAAATAATTTCTGGTCTCTCAGGCAGAATATTTGACAAAACTGGGTCCAATTTCAGAATGCCCCAATTCTTGTTGATAATTCTATTAATTGCTTTGTATTGGTTAGAAAAACCAGTAATGAAGGGGCATATTTTAGTTGTTTGATTTCCTTTAGGCTTATTTAATAACATGGAGTTTCTGTCCATCTGTGCTACAGTTACAATAGTATGATCCAAAACCGCTTTGTTGTACCCTTTTTCCAAGAATC
This sequence comes from Staurois parvus, assembly GCA_951230385.1. Lineage (NCBI taxonomy): Eukaryota > Metazoa > Chordata > Amphibia > Anura > Ranidae > Staurois > Staurois parvus. The sequence continues at coordinate 5,267 of CATNWA010006885.1, forward strand.
TATATGGGAGATATTTTTGACCTCCGTTTATCTAGGAGTGCTATTTCTGATGATTTTTTTACGTTGGATAATGAAAATGATGATTTAAAAGGACTTTTTACACATTTAAAGAATTTAACAACAGCAGAGATTAAAACTCTTTGGGATGTATCTTTCTTGGAGAAATATGTAAAAGAACATATGGTCCCCAGATCGCTCCGCTGGGATATTCGCCCAGACTCAGAGGATCATAGCAGTCACCTTGAATGGTACCAATTTTTTAACAATATGGGTATTGATTTATTGAAATTTTTAATTATACGTAAAAAGAAGAAACTTGCCCATTTGGATAATGAGATTAACTTGGTACGTGAGAAATTAACCCCCTTTAGGGGCACTGATAAATATATAGGAGAATCTGATAAACTAAAAACACATATGGAAGGGGTTGAAAGGGAACAGAGAATTAAAAAGAAGAAAAAATTCCATAGGGATTATAAGGATTATTCCGAGAAGGTGGTATTTGACTGGCAGAAACAGAGTGAACCTAATGATGCATCTAATTTACAACCCCCAACAACAGGACCTATAAACAATAGGAATCACTATAAATATAAAAATAAGCATAACATCAGGACGTATGATTATCAACATTATGTCCCACAAACTTCAAATAGGTTTGAACCCTTACAAGACCTCTATGATGACAACATAGGGTCACGTGATCACGGTTGGCACCCTAATAATGCCAATACCCCATCTAGAAAGGATTACACACCTTCTCGCAATAAACAAGCTATGCCCCACATAAATTACTATCCTCCACATCCCTACAATAATAACCAAAATCATCCACAATATCAGGGACAACAGAATAAACCCTATTCCCCCTCACCACGGCACAACAGAAGGCCTAACAACCAAAATAAAGGGGCTTATCATCAACCTAATAAGGGAAATTATTGGCAACAACCAACATACAATAACAAGAAATCCCATAATAATAACTCTTATAGGGCACCGCCACCAAACTCGGGATATAATCATAACCAACAACAAACCAATTACCCAAAACAGCCTTTTTTAGGGGAAGGTATAACGCGCAAAAGAAGGGACACCGGAGGGGAAAGAGAGGAGGAAAGAGAACGAATAGACACCCCCAAGAAAAGAAAGCTTTAAAAGGACAAGGGATCTTTAATCTTAGTGGAACAAAACTAACAGATAAGGAGTTATCATTATTAGATAAGGGATTGAAATATGCCCCTTCCAAAAGTTTGAGTAAATTTGATACTTATATGGATATACACAAGTTCACACGACAACTATCACTTAAGAGATATTTTGCAACTAACCCTATTATTAAAAACATGACCACTGACAAGTTCACCCACTCCAATTTGCATCCTTGAAAATATTATCAATAGAGGTTATGAAGAGGGCATTTTAAACAAAAAAGAAAAAGCGTTTCTATGCCCAATAACCCCAAGGTTGCCAGTCCTATACATACTGCCCAAAGTGCATAAAGATCCCACCAAACCACCAGGTAGACCAATAGTGAGTGGCATTGGTTCTCTATGCTCTAAGATTGGGGAATATGTTGATTTCTTCCTCCAACCATTGGTCTCACAAAACCATCCTATTTACGAGATACTAAGCAGGTCCTCAATGAAACAAGCACTTTAGTTACATCTCCTGATACTTTTTTGGTGACGGCAGATGTTGCCTCCTTATATACTAATATTAATCATAAAGATGGTATGGAAGCAACTGATTTTTATCTTACACACTATAGCACTTTACCTGCCGCCCAAAAGAATTTTATCTTGGATCTATTAGAGTTTGCCATGCACAGAAATTATTTCTGGTTTAATAAAACATATTATTTGCAAACCAAGGGCGTGGCTATGGGGGCTAAGTTCGCCCCTAGCCTTGCGAATTTATTTATGGCCCGTTGGGAGGAGGACCTTATTTTTGCTAGGGATTGGCCTGAACTGATGTTCTATAAAAGATATATTGATGACATCTTGCTTTTATGGAATGGGGAGGAGGAGTCTCTTATCAACTTTTTTACCTCTCTTAATAATAACGATTTAAATATTAAACTATCCTATACCTACAGTCGGCAGGAGATTAATTTTTTTAGATCTCACTCTTGTTAATTTTAATGGAAGGATTATTACTAAAATCATTTTTTAAATCCACAGACCGCAACAGCTACATCCCTCTTGGTAGCTGTCATCACCCCAGATGGCTAACAAACATTCCGAAAAGCCAACTGATGAGAATTAGACGTAATTGTACCAATAAAGATACCTTCCAGGTCCAAGCAAATATTCTAAAAGATAGATTCTTGGAAAAAGGGTACAACAAAGCGGTTTTGGATCATACTATTGTAACTGTAGCACAGATGAACAGAAACTCCATGTTATTAAATAAGCCTAAAGGAAATCAAACAACTAAAATATGCCCCTTCATTACTGGTTTTTCTAACCAATACAAAGCAATTAATAGAATTATCAACAAGAATTGGGGCATTCTGAAATTGGACCCAGTTTTGTCAAATATTCTGCCTGAGAGACCAGAAATTATTTTCCGAAAAGCTAACGCTGTTAGACAGATGATTGCACCTAATGTGGTTGATCCCCCTAATAATATCTCTTTATTCAATGACTTAAAGGGTTTCCATCGCTGTAACAGATGTATTATCTGCAAATGTAGTAACATCAGAAAACACAGAGCTACTACATTCGAATCATCCGTTACTGGCAGAATATACAATATAAAACACTTCATATCTTGCTATAGTAAGTTTGTCGTATATTTGTTACAGTGTCCTTGCCAGAAACAATATGTGGGCAGGACCACGAGGCGTTTACGTGACCGCTTGCGTGAACATGTATCCAATATAAAAAAGGGCTTTAGAGAACACTCATTATCCAACCATTACCGGATTCATCATAACAAAGATCCTTCTTCTTTGAAATTTGTGGGCATAGATGTGATTGGCCATCATTGGAGAGGTATAAATAAAACACGAGCGGTCTCCCAAGCGGAAACAAAGTGGGTGTTTGAGCTTAACACATTATACCCGCAGGCCATAATATAGAAGTAGATGTTAACTGCTTCATTGCCAACAGCTGAATGATACACTATGCCTTTTTATACTTTCTTTTAACCTGTGCCCAATATTCATATTTTATACTGTATTTAATTTTATATTTGACATGTGAATATAGAATGCTATATCACATTTTTATGTACAAAAGCGTTTTTAATTTTTATTCGCTCATACTCTACTAACAGAGCAAGTGAGGTATCAACTTTTATATATTTTTATCCCTATATTATTTATGCATATTATTTACTGTATATTTGTTCTTTGTTATTATTATGTATATTCAGTGCACCCACCTTGCCGTGGTCCATCAACATAGTCATTTGCCAATCACCGTGGGGCCACTTTAAGGCCATAGACACCACTGTTATATCTTTAAAATATTTGAGCACTGTCACTTTTTGATTTCTTACTATATAAGGAAGATGTGTGTATACCAGCCACATATTTATTCCCTGGGGTCTAGGGCTGGCTAGCCTTTTAGCTAGACCAGAATGGATAATGGGATTAATCTCCCTGTCCCTTCCTTTCTGCCAGCAATATCGCGGATCCACGGCAAAATGGCGCCGCCATCTACGCGCATGCGCACTGTCTGCAACTTCGGGAAGATGGCCGCGGCTAACTGCGCACGCGCCGTCTTCCCCTGCATAAATTCCCGACGTCAGTCACGCTTCTGTACAGCCTCCCCTCTGATGATGTGCTTTTGGCACGAAAGGCCTAAGGAGGAGCTGTACAGAGCGTGACGTCATTCGCACCGCCGGAGCCACGAGGAGGCTCGGCGGACATCTTTACTGAGGGTCAGTTACTGCTACCTTATCCCTGTTAACCTGTATGGGTCTGGTTTTGCATGCTACCCTATATATATTTTTATGCTAAGGCAAATAAATTCCTTTAACATACTACACTATCTCTGGCACCTGTGTCTTTTCTGGGGCTCCTATCTGGAGCTGTTACCCCCACAGAGAAGGTGCCATTACCACTTAGTGAGAGAGAGTCCCACCACCATTGTGAAGTACCTGATACACCTTAAGGAGGACCTCAGGATCTGGTTTGAGTCTTCAGGGACCCACCGTGAGAGGGATGCACGCTATCTGAATGTTGGAGGATCTGACATCTGGAATGATTATTCCTACATGCGCATAATCCATGCGTTTCTGGTGAGTGCGCATTGCTATTATTTAAGGCCGCAAGAGCTTTGAAAGTCTGCACCCTATATAAGAAACCACGGCTATTATCACATTGACTTTTGGATTGTTTTCAGTTTATATTCTTCTAGCGCTGCACCATATTACCTTTTGTTTAAAACTTTTGCATCTCATTTGGAAACCAAGGACCCAGAGTATGGAGGAAGAATGGAGAGGCACACACTGCAAGATGCTTGAAGTCCAGTGTGAAGTTTCCACAGTCTGTGTTGATTTGGGGAGCCATGTCATCTGCTGGTGTTGGTCCACTGTGCTTCATTAAGTCCAGGGTCAACGCAGCCGTCTACCAGGAGATTTTGGAGCACTTCATGCTTCCTTCCGCAGACGAGCTTTATGGGGATACTGACTTCATTTTCCAGCAGGACTTGGCACCTGCCCACACTGCCAAAAGCATCAAAACCTGGTCCAATGACCGTTGGATTACTGTGCTTGATTGGCCAGCAAACTTGCCTGACCTGAACCCCATAGAGAATCTATGGGGCATTGCCAAGAGAAAGATGAGAAACATGAGGCCGAACAATGCAGAAGAGCTGAAAGCCGCTATTTAAGCATCCTGGGGCCGCATTGAGGCAGTAATTGCTGCAAAAGGGGCCCAAACCAAGTACTGATACATAGCATGTTTTTAAATTTTCAGAGGTCCGATATTTTTTAGGGCATCCCTTTTTTTATTGATTTCATGTAAAATTTAAATTTTTA
>CATNWA010006886.1:0-10520 GCA_951230385.1 Staurois parvus
CAAAACGGGTTTTGGCCCGGACTGGCCAAAGGAGTGAAGTTGCAGTGATTCCCTAAGATCGAAACGGCAGGAACTCATCTGCATGTCATACTGACAGACAGTATTTATTCTCTTCCCCAGCAAGACTCCAGGGCATTTAAATTAAAGGTACAGTGTTCTGCACTAATATTAGATCTCTCTAAGCCTAGAACACCCTTTTTAAGTTAAATTCCACAGCGAAATTATTCAACTCGAATCGAATATAGTCCCACTGAATATCGCCGAATCAGCTCGAAATCGAATTTTTCATTTCTTCGCTCAACTCTAGTTTACAACCAAGGTAAGCAGAATACCACCTCTGAAATGCACAAAACATCAAACCGTGGAGACAGAGGGGCTACAGTAGCAGAAGACCACACCGGTTTGCCTGGTCTGATGAGTCGGGATTGTTCCTACAAATGAGTTTGAGCGTGAAAATCCAGTAGATTCAGTAGTTTTATGAAATACTAAGACCAGCCTGTCTGGGAACCAACAACCATGCCAAGTTCATCAAAGTTAAATCCCTATTTCTTCTCCATTCTGCTGCTCCGGTGTGAAACTTCAGAAGTCTTCTTCCTACGACAAGAATGCTAAATGCAGTGAGTTGCTGGCCATGTGTATTGGCTGATTAACAATTTGTGTTACCTAGTCAAATTGAAATGGTGTTATCCTATATAAGACGTGGCTAGTGAGTGATATTGATTAGCGGTGCTATCAAGTAAAAACTAATTTGTGTCCTTAAGCTCATATCCTTTTCAATGGTAGAAGTTCACCTTTTCACAAAAAAAAAATTAAAAGGTAAAGCTAAACTCCAAAACTCCTGGCCACCCCGGGCCACTGTTTTGTGTCCGTTGTTATTTACATGTTTTCTGGAGTCAGTATCCTTCATTAGTGCTCACAATGGCATGAACCTGTATGGTCAAGTGTAAGCTATTCGTAGACAATGAGAAGCACATCTGAGGTTTTTATTTCTATCTGGTAAAGGTGTCTCGTAATTTCGAGCAGAAATGAAGTTCCTTTTTCATTGTGTGCACGTACCTGACCAGAGACTGTAATAGTAGATGATGGGCCTAAGTGCAGTGCGCCTACTGGAGGTGGGAAACAGGGAGGTGCAGTGCCCAAAGAAGAAACGGGTTTCCAGGTGGTGTTGCTAGCTTTTGAAATGCCTGATGAAGATGTACACCCCTGCCGGAGTGCTTACGAGTTGCAGTGATGCCGTTCTCTCAGTGGTAACATGTGGGATCCGTGGAGGCATGGGTAGGAGTAGTCAGTAGCCAGGAGCCAGGATCAATATGGAACAGCAGTAGAAGGAGCAACATCAGGATCAATCCAGGGTCACATACACAGAGTCGTAGCAGGACAGGAATCTCAATTTCATGATCAAGCCCGGGGTCATAACACAGAGCATGACAGACGAGGAACAAGGGTCAGATGTCAAGCTGGGTACTACACATGAGCAGCAAACAGGAAACCAAGGTCCAGGATCAAGCAGGGTCATACATAGAGCAGCAGACAGGAACAAGGTCAAGATCAAGCCGGGGTCATACACCAGAGGCAGCAGACAGGGAACAAGGTCAGGATCAAGCTGGGTAATACACAGAGCTGCGCAGACAGGAACAAGGTCTAGGATCAAGCCAGGGTACCTACATAGAGCAGCAGACAGGAACAAGGTCAGGATCAAGCTGGGTTCTTCATACACAGAGCATGCAGACAGGAACAATGTCAGGATCAAGCCGGGGTCATACAGCAGAGCAGCAGGACAGGAACAAGGTCAGGATCAAGTCGGGGTCATACACAAGTAGCAGCAGACCGGAACAAGTGCATAGGAACAAGCTGGGGTCATACACAGAGCAGCAGACAGGAGCAAGGTCAGGATCAAGCCAGGGTCATAACACAGAACAGCAGACAGAACAAGGTCAGGATCAAGTCAGGATCATACACAGAGCAGCAGACAGGGAACAAGGTCAGGATCAAGCCAGGTCGTAATGGGTAATCAGCAGTAGACTCAGGAACACAGGAACGGAGGGGCTGCATGATAATCCAGCAATCACTGAGCAGAGCTGCAGTCCTTATAAAGGCCACTGAGTGTCAGCAATTAGTGCACCCTGCGTGTCTCTGGTGTGTTTTCGTGCACAGGAATGTTTTGCTACGTGTCGCCGCCTATTGCACATGCGCACTACTTTGTGTGAATTGGTGCATTTGCCCGGGCTTCCTTGTCTTTTCCTCTGACAATTGGTCAGCACAGTCTGACGGTTGCACTGACCAATGAGTGCTTGCCATTGTGAATATTGTGTTGGATACTCACTTCCAGGTTGGGTATTGTGGTGTACAGTGTACAGACTGCTACACTGGCATCATGGAGTATCAAGCTGCTATGTACAGTGGGGTCCAGAGGAGTGGCCATATATTTGGAGTTAGTTCAACGTTTTATTTTTCATGAAAAAGTGAACTTCCCCTTTAAAGACAAAATTTCATCCTGGAAAGAAAAACTTAAAAGTGATGCTGTAGCTGGTGCAGTGCCCTCTATGGAGCTAGAGAGTTAAATTTAGTTGTCTCACAGCTGTAAAAGTGAGCATGTCTCTTTAGGTCAGGCTGGAGAGCTCTACTGGTCAGGTCTCTTGCACTCCCCCCCCCCCCTCCATTTCTGAAGTTTTCCAGAAGATTCTAGATCTAGAAGATAATGGGCAGATTTGGAGTGGAGACCAGGATCTGCATATTAAATGGGAGTCTGACCAATCCCAGGCAGGAGGCCTCACAGTGTGGTAGATGGACCCATAAATATGAGAGAGCTTAGCCAGCATGAGAATTTGGTGATCAGGTGGAAGATTTGAGTGTTGAGGATCATGAGAATTGGGAAGGGACCCTGGGGGGATGGGGGGCTCTTGCCCTCCAGACTGGAGCTGGGGAGGAAGGAATGTGGTAGGAAGGAGAACAAGTGAGACAGATGGAACTGCACTACATGTTCTATCCAGAGAGCACCCTGCTCAGCATGGAAGACTAGCAGAGCAAAACGGTCTGAACAAGCAGTCTTATGCCAATCTGCAGGATACAAGGCACAGAGTGCGTACCTCTACAGCTCCAGGGCCTATGAGGAGAAAAGGTTGCCAGATGCAATATCCAACATGCTTTTATGGGGAAAGTGCCACAGCTAACCTAATCCCTTGTCCTGGGACACTTGCAAAGCAGCCAGGTGTCACTAGCCATTGGGACTTCGTGAGAGTTCACACAAGAGGACATATAGCGCCTTAAAGTCATATGTTATTGAAGTCACATTGCTATTGATCCTTAAAGGGACATATACCACTCTGGCTGGAGTAACAGTAAGGATCCATATTTTTGTACATAAATGCAGGAAGTCTGTCCTCAATTTGTTCTTCTAGTCAAGTTGGGCATCCCATAACCCCTAAACCATATCTATGATGTTTCCCATAAATGAATCAACAGAAACAAGCCCATGGACTGGATTCTTGACTTTTTGTGTTTGCTGAAAATGCGTGTTGCCTGACCGTGCAGGAAATAGGGGGACCAATACTCTATTTAGGGGGTAGCAGCTACACTGAAAAAGAAAAAAAAATTATGGCGTACCTGCCTAGCACATTACCTTTTAAATCCTTTATTAATAAAAGCAAGATGGTTATATACTCACAAACAACTGTATATATGAGAAGCTCATCAAAAACAACCAAATTTTGCCCGATCCACTGCACACGCTTCTTGATCCGGGAAGAGGCCGTCTGGATCCAGGGAATATCCGATTGCCTCCTGGGAGGATCAAGAATGAATTTATTTTCCCCTTCAGTGGAGCAAAATGGACCATGCTTTATTGAGTTTTTTTTGTTTTCCTCTGGATCAGCATAGGATTCTGTATATGGAAGTTTTCTATTTTTTATTATTCTAGTTTTTTTTTTTATTGGTTGTACTAGATAGACATGTGTCTTTTTTCAACCTGACTATGTGATATTGTAACTGTAATACTTGCTTGCAAGCAGTGGATATTTCTTAGTTATTCCATGCATCTTTTAAAAGTTTCACAACAAAGCACTCCCATATCTTACAAAACAAAAGTAGAAAAGAGCAAAAAGAAGAAAAAAAACCTTTTATACAACCACACATTGAATGTTGGTATATCTATACACATTTCTTACTGTACACAGATACTTGAAACCAACATGATTACTATATTTCAAGCACTCCTCACTCACAAGCCGCTTCCCCTTTTTTTTCCCCAAACTGAGAGCAGCACAAAGTGGCACATTAGACATTTCCTCGGCAAAAGAGAAAACTATTTTTCCCTCTACATATTTTTTAAGAAAAAAGGGCTCCTCTTAAGTGAAAATGACAGGGATGGTGATTCCATTTCAGATGTTATTGCCGAACTCTCCTAAGTTTAATATGTGACAGATTTTCTATTTGAAGCCGTCACACACCGTAGAGGAAAATACAGAATGTTTTCCAGGACCTGAACCCTTCAAGCTTAACACTTATTTATTCCGTGTTATTCCAGCAAAGGAAGACGGACGGGGTTCTATCTGATATCTAATAGCTTGTGACAGAGTGTTCATTAACGTGCTTTAAAACCACAACTAATAAAAGATAGATAGATAGATAGATTAGATAGATAGATAGATAGATAGATAGATAGATGGATGGATGGATAGATAGATAGATAGATAGATAGAATATGGATAGATAGATAGATAGATAGGAGATAGATAGATAGATAGATAGATAGATAGATAGATGGATGGATGGATGGATGGATGGATGGATGGATGGATGGATGGATGGATGGATGGATGATGGATGGATGGATGGATGGATGGATGATGGATGATGGATGGATGGATGGATGGATGGCGATAGATAGATAGATAGATAGATTATAGATAGATAGATAGATAGATAGATAGATAGATAGATAGATAGATTAGATAGATAGATTAGATAGATAGATAGATAGCGAGTAGATAGATAGATAGAAATGGAAAAAGCACAGAAGGAAAGTGGAAAGAAAAAGATACATGGGAGGGAGGGAGAGGAGAGGACTATGGAACATATTGCGGTATTAAGGGACATTATATATTAGAAGAAACACATATGTAAAAACATAAGTGATGAGTGAAGGATGTCCTAAAAATGGGCTGCCTGAGCCTGACTGTCAGATTATTGTTTCTCATCCTTTTTTTGGTCAATGTACCCTTTAAAAGTAGGTACCCCCAGTCTAAAATGTAAAAAACAATAGAAAATGTTTGGAAATGTGGGCTGGGATAGTACACACCTTCACCTTGTCAAAATTAAATTCACATCAGAAGCCCCCTTCACATCAGAGTCACCCTATCACAATCGCCTCCCCACATCAGAGTTCAACCCATCACCATGTCCCACCATCACTCATCACTTCTCTTATTTATTTATTTCAGGTACTTATATATAGCGCTGTCAATTTATGCAGCACTTTACATATATAATTGAAACATTCACATCAGTCCCTAACCCTCAAGGGGTGTTCAATCTAAGGTCCCTAACTCACATTCATACATACACATACTTAGGGCCAATTTAGACAGGAGCCAATTAACTTACCAGCATGTCTTTGGAGTGTGGGAGAAAAACCAGAGAGAACCGGAGCAAACCCATGCAGGCACAGGGAGAACATGCAAACTCCAGGACAGGTGGTGCCATGGTTGGGATTCGAAAAAAACTGGCGATCCTACTACTGCCAGGCGGATGTGCTAACCACTTAGCCACTGTCTCTGCCCACTGTCTTCACTTCGAGAGTCCCCTCTTCCCCCATAATCACAAAATCCTTTCATTCATCTTTGATTCTAGGCAAAGAGTCGTGTGCCCATGGCACCCTCGGAAACCCCAAAGGGCACCCTAGGGTGCTACTGCTCCATGGTTGAGAAATATTGAGATATAAAAAAATGGAAGAAAAAAGGAAGGAAGAAAGGAGGATAAATAAATGAAGAAAAGAATGGAAGAAAAAATGTAGATAGATAGATAGATAGATAGATAGAATATAGAAAATGATAACAAGTATAATGAAAAATAATGTAGCATTATCCCTGTAAGAGCCACTGGAAATTACTTGTCCTCTTGTGCTGCTCTGACCTTGGGGAACCTCCCAGCCCTTCTGACACTCCACATTTTGACATGATGAATGATTTCATTCAGTTGACTTACCGTGGGAGGCGAGCAAGAAATTTTCAGTGGACCTGAATAAAAAACATTTGGCCACATTGATGTTGAATGCCTCACCAAAGAATAATTTCTATTTGGAAAAACGAACTGAGGAGCAATAAGAAGGCAAATCCAGAAACGCTTTTTTCTGACATGCCCCAGAAGAAGCTGGGTCTCCAAGATGTCTTACAACCAACCAACAATTAGAGGTCAACATTAGGAAAACATACATTGCAGTAATACCGGGACTTGATATCCTTCTGGTCAGCATCTTTTCCCGAGTAACCAGATTTCTGCAGTCCCAAGGAGATGGAGGACTTATGGGTGAAAAAGGGAATGAACTCTCTTTGTTCAGGAGTCTATGTGTAATATTTTAGTTTGTTTGTTTGTTTTTGTTTTTGCTTTTTAAAGCTAAACTTTGGGCACTCCACAAAATATTATTTCATCATGTTTCCTCAGTAACCACCAAGGAAACAACAACACCCTCTTTACACCAAATTACTAATGCCACCCAGCAGGCTCATCCATGCAGGGACAGCGATGGCTCACAGATGCTGGTAGACCGCAGTCAAAAGCAGCAGATGAATGAATCCCTGGGAGAAGAGAGCCCGGAACCCATTGAAAACAGACTTAAATTGTCTTTTCCCATAGTTCCCCCTTTCAATTAGAAGCTTTCTGGAGGATGTAGACTAAAAGATACTTGGGCGTTCAGTTTATGGCTGCACACTAGACTACAAGTACCATTGTCCTTTGCTTCTGGGTTCAGGAATATGATGCAAGCAGTCTGAGTGCAGCACTAAGGGAGAAACTGGAACAGTCTGCCGCAATGAAAGGCAATGTCTGCTACATTAAAAAAAATTATTGTAGCTGGCACCTAGCTAACTGTGTAAGCCCATAAAAAAAAAAAAAAAAAAAAAAAAAAAAAAATGAAAAAAAGAAAAAAAACAAAAAAAAAAAAAAAAAAATGCAAAAAAAAAAAAAAAAAAAAGGAAAAAAAAAAATAAACAAAACAAAAAAAGAAATGGGAAAAAAAAAAAAAAAACAAACATATAGCCCAAAAAAAAGAAAAAAAAAAAAAACAAAAAGAAAAACAAAAAAAAAAAAAAGGGAGAAGGTGAATAAAAAAAACAAAAAAAAAAAAAAAAATAAAAAAAAAAAAAACAAAAAAAAAAATGTTTAAAAAAAAAAAAAAAACAAAAAAAAATAAAAAAAAAAAAAAAAAAATAAAAACAAAGAAAAAAATATAAAAAAAAAAAACAACATACAAAAAAACAAAAATAAAAAAAAATTTCCCCCTCCCAAAACTGGTCCAAAAAAAAAAAAAAAAAAAAAAAAAATAAACAAAACACCAAAAAAGAAAAAATTAAAAAAATAAAAAAAAGCTCAAAAAAAGAAAAAAAAAAAAAAAAAAAAAAATAAAAAAAAAAAAAAAAAAAAAAAGAACCAAAAGAAAGAAAAAAAAAAAAAAAAAAAAAAACTAAAAAAAAAAAGGCCCTGGCTCAAAAAAAAAAAAAAAAAAATCAAAAAAATGAAAAAAAAAAAAAAAAATCCCTACGCGAAAAAAAAAAAAAAAAATCCGCGTGAAAAAAAAAAAAACAAAAATAAAAAAAAAAAGAAAAAAAAAAAAAAAAATTCCTGAAAGCCGAAAAAAAAATCTCTGAAAAAGAAAAAAGAAAAAATTTACAACCACAATCCAAAAAAACAAAAATGCAAAAATAAAAAAAAAAATAAAAAAAAAAAAAAACACAAAAAAAAACTTTTCCTTCAAAAAAAAAAAACAAAAATTGAAAAAGTCCTCTTTCTGTTCAAAAAAAATCCCAAAAAAAAAAAACAAACCCCCAAACTGAAAAAAAAAAAAAAAAATGCAGTACTGATGCTGTGTTAAAAAAAAAAAAAAATAAAAAAAAAAAAAAAGGAGAAAAAAAATAAAAAAAATAAAAAAACAAACAATTCAAAAAAAAAACGACAAAAAAAAAAAAAAAAAAATAAAAAAAAAAAAATAACACACCAACAATAAAAAAAAAATAAAAAATGGTATTGGGAATAAAATAAAGGAAAACAAAAAAAATGGGCGTGGAAATAAGCCTGGAAAGATCATCCAAAAGTAGTCAAAAATTTAAAAAAACTAAAAAAAAAAAAAATGTAAAAAAAAAAAAAGAAAAAAAAAAAAAAAAAAAAAAAAAAACAAAAATAAAAAAATAAAAAAAAAAAAAAAGCCTGTTAAACTGTACAAATTTTCACTCTGATATAACCTTTCCCTTTTTTCACTCTACAAAATTTTTTTTTAAAAGTAACTAAACTTTGATGCAGGTTGGACGAAGAAAGAGAATTCTTCAGATTGCCTTTTTTAGCGATCTTCTGATGTTCAAAAATTAGATCTATTTTTCAGAGCAATCCTTACTTCTCAAGACAAGGCAAAATCTCCCGCATTGTACCACCGTGGAACCTAGAGCAGCCCCAAAAGGGAAGCTAACACCGTACTTCTTAAGATCAGAAACTTTCCACTTGATTTTCAAACTCCCAGTCACTAGTGTTTATTGTAATATTATTTATTGAAAAACAAAAAGAACAACAACTAAAAAAATAATACATTTGAACCCACACTTCCCTTTAAAAAGGGGTGAAACTCTGCTTTTTAAGCCCGCAGCAGAAAAGAGCGTTGTCCCCCAATGAACGTAAACGTGCGCCTCCCAGACCCTGCTCTAGCCTTTATACCGCCCACCCCCGCTTTTAGGTGTTTTAAAAAATATACAAAGCAGACGTGGCACGGGAAAATTTTAAAATATAAAAAGCCCAGGAATTTAAGCGATCTCCGGCTAACAAATATTGTATAAATCCATTATCATGTATATTCTACCTTGAATCTTGGTTGTTTTGTGCATTTCTTCCATACTATTCATAACCAGTGTGAGATTTCCCTTCCCTGTAATAAAGGCTGCTCGCTCCCCCTGGCGGGGTGTTGGGTCTTGTTCCCCCCCTTTTTTTTTTAAAGCCAGAAAAATTAGTTTTAAAAAGAAAAAACAAACAAAAAAAAAAAAAAAATACACATAGACCCCAAAAAAAGAGATTAATTCCCTTTTTCCCCCAAAGTCCTCCATCCCCTTGGGACTGCAAAATCTGGTTACGGGTTACTGACCAAAGGGTCAAGTCCCGGTTTTGACTGCATTTAGTTTCCTGATGTCAACCCCAAACTTTTGGGTGGTTTAAGGTGCCCTCGGTACCCTTTTCTGGGGCATGTCTGGCTTGATTCAGGCCCTTTACTGGCCTAGTTTTAAAAAGCATTTGCCTGCCGCCTGCCTATTGCTCTTAAGTTGCTTTCCAAAAGAAATATTATAAACTTTGGTGATCATCACATCAATGTGGCCAAGGGTTTTAAAATTTCTGGTCCACTGAAAATCCATCTCGCCTCCCAGGTAAGTCACTGAAAAATTTCTTTTTAACCATATTTTGGACTGAATGATTTTTTCCTCTTTGAAGAGGGTAAAAGATTGGTTCCCAAAAAGACATGGTTTTACTGGACCTAATTTCTTTTTCCCAAATCAAGGACCCCTTGAATCCATTCCCACTTAGGTCTGATAATGGGGCCTTTTGGGGGATCCCCATCATACTTACCACCCTCCCTTTTTTCTGTTTATCCCTCCCCTTTTCACCCCTCCTCTCCTAAAATTTCCCAAAGTTTCTAGTTTACATGCTAGCAACACCTCTTCTCTTATTTCCCTAGGGGTTATACTTCTCAATCAAAAATTTAAAAAGATTTGACCGCTGTCTAGCTATAACTAGAAGTCAAAATATTAGAAAAAAATGGAGAACAATTTGCATCCGAGTTAAAACTTTAGACATACATCCCAAAAAATTTTATAAACAGTGTACAATACCGCCCTTGGGGTTGCTGAAAATTTGGGTCCCCCCCGTAGGCAGGCTAAAATGTGTCATTGTTCCAACCTGGGGTGTTTTTCGGGGCGCAAGTGCCCTTTGGTTTTTTCTGTGCACATTTTTTTTATGGTTATCCGTACATTAGCAAAACCCCCCCAGGGTTTTCAAGAGATTTGGGTCCCCCTTTGCCCCCGCAAGCCCGGCAACATGCATTTCCATTCAACTTGTATCTAGGAGACATTTACCAATCCTTTAGCTTGTTTGATGTTTTATTAGGGGGATTTTGGAACTTGGTGGGGTAAGGGGGGTACGGTGCCCAAAGTAATGGGAAATGAGGGGCAAACTTCCGAAACAATTTTCAAGTCTGTACAACAAAATGTCCTTTTCTAGAGAGCTGCCAGCCTTTCCAGTGTACCCCCCAACCCCAAAAAACCCTTTTTTGGCGGGGC